>JAQGBX010004172.1:0-15836 GCA_034698745.1 Megaphyllum sjaelandicum | reverse complement strand
GATGGAACGGTGATATGGAGGAACGTGCACCTCACGAAGAGATTCAATGCAGGGGTAACGAGGCTTCCCGGACAAACGATCATAGATGAAGATGAAGAAGATGAGGGAGAAGAGAGGGAGTCACAGACCGCATCGGAGGTAGAATCAGGACCCGATGGACAAAGGGTGCAACAGGAAGAAGAACGAGCAGCAGTTGAGGGAGAAGATGACGAGTCACAGACAGCAGGAGAAGAACAGCAAGCCACGAGCACAAGACCACAAAGAATCCGCAGACAGCCAGCGAAGTTTAAGGACTTTATCGTGAGCTTCGCCAATTACGAGAAGTAAATGATTTGCTGTTTGTAACATGTAACACTTTGTAAAATATGGTGAGGAGAGATGTAGTGTTCTGGTTACGACCACCAGAGGGAGCCAGCTCCTGACGGCCAGTGTAACCAGACTGATAGGGAATAAAGGGCATTCTGGATGCCTACGTGAACAGCAATAGACGTGTCTCTTGTGTGTCTCTATTCTATAGCACGTGTACCCAGTTTCAATCTGCAAACATCCAGGCTAAATACTACACATACTAATTTTGAATCACAAAATGATATACAACAAATCTTTGTAAATAAGTGAAACCCTGCCTTACCCATATTATCAAGAACAAAACTAAAACGAATTTGAACTAGCTAAATTTGAGTTATTTTCGTGTGAAACAATTGGAAAAGATTCATCACTAGCTTCTAAGATATCAAACCACTGGAAATGGTAAAAAACCGATGAACTTGAGAGTTTGCACGTCTGCCAAAACCCTGAATCTACTATTGATGTTCTGCATCTTCAAGTACAGGGAATTGGATTTTATGAATATACATTTTCTGACCACGCTTCCAACCAACAGCGCGTTTATACGAAAATATCCTACATTCATAAATAATATGCAGAATTATTTAAAATTTCTTTTCAAATTAAAATTAACTTTGGACATATTTCTGTCCTATGGAAGATTCGACGTCAAATTGATGAGAACTAAGGGAGAATTATCGATTTTCATGCGAGGCATGCTCCTGATGAAGGCGATGTACTGCATAGACGTTGAACAAGACAATAAAATAACATCTGTTGACGTACAATTAATTATCGCCAAATTATACTTTTAATGGCTTTTTGGTTGAGGGTGTTCCATCCTGCATTGTTCCAACAAAGAGCTATTTTAATGAATAACGTCATAATTTACTATATACTTGTAAGGTCCCTGACATAATTCTATATGTTGAAAAAAATTTCAGGATAGCATTGCTATGCTCCTGCGGTTTTATATAGAAATGTCTTCAATATTTACCAAAAATTAATTGAAACCGATAGAGGCAAATTGTAAAAGTTTTCAAAAATTATTAAGTGTCTTATCCTACATGTACATTCTTGTGACCAGAAATGTTTGGGATTTATAATTTTGGAACATTTGCATCTTCATAATGAGATAAATAATATCATACAACATACTTTTTGCTCGAGATGTGACCACGTGTGTGTACAGTTATTCTCACCTAATTTAAGGTTTTGCCCCCAAAACCCCACATTTGGGAGCTAATGTATATATCGGACTCCATGGAGGAGCCCATGGGGGCCTGCGTATTATATTTTGGTAAATGGTGGTACTGGAAAATAGACGTTTGACTAAGAAAACCATTGGTTTTCCGACATTTTTTTTAAATGTTGGCCATTTTAAAGTGCCATCTACTGTTTATACAGTGCACTATTGTCTTTAGAACTTCCTTGATGTCCATGCCATCTGTAGCTCAGAAATGACTCTGCTGTAATGTCACCTCTTTACAGAAAACCGCATAGTAAATCCATTTTTCCGACATGGCTCCCGCGATGGTGATCTTCAGGCCATCAGCATCTATCCGTCGCCGCAGCGCAATGCGGATGGCGAAGCCGCAGTTGCGAGACAGAAGGCTTTGGCATCTGAAGTGAAGCCGACGGCCATCTTGTTTCCATGCTTCAACCGCAGTGTTGCGCCATCCATCGAGGGAACCGGCATTCGGGACCTGGAGCACGATACCTGCGACAAGGCATGCAAGATGAACGAAACTCAGGAGACGTCTCGAAGAAAAGCATCGACCAAGAGCCATTTTTGCGTGGCTTTTTAACGCATGACCAATTAGCTAGTCGAAAATTCCATTTTGTCCCTGCTGCGGCACAGTCTGGCAGTCGATCCGCCATGCATTTGACTTAGGGTGACCAATTGTCCCGGATCCTGAGCTCCAGGTTTTCTTCACCGTGTGAAAGACGCAAATTAATTGTCACATGCATACTCGCAAAGTTAAACATTATGAAATATACTTTGGATTAAAGGATGTAATTACAACTTCCAAAGTTGTACAAGAGCTTTTCAATAAGTAAGATAAAACGACCTCTCACATTCTGAATTTATTCAAATAATACATAGAAATATAGTAAATACATGTTGTAGAGGCACGAAGCAGACTATTTTTCATCATAATCCCCAAATTTAACCAAATATTGGACCCGACAGTGCGTCAAGGCATCCATCCCAACATATACTGTATAGAATTCGATGGCAAATGCATGAAGCCAGGATGTGTCAATTCATTGCTTATCCTGAACGTCTGCCCTGCCATTTTCTAAGGCAATGCACTAATCTCAGACCGGTTTCCGTAACATGGAATTGGCATCATAAACCTCACTAGTGTGGGGATATAATTCAGCCAGTAATGTCCTTTCAAACTTGCAGTTACTGAAATCAGTTCACACACCGCAGTTCAATGTTTGACTAGTTTTTCCCGCCATGGCAGTTGGCCATTTTCACCTGAAGGTGGGGTCAGTATGACTGACTGGCACTATGTAATGTTTTTGGGAGGAATTAGGGGTCTACCTGCATGAATTAGGCAGGAAATAGGAAAATTACACACGTGAGAGTTCATGTTACCTACTCCCATAATTCCACTCTTAAAATATTAAATATATTTTTTCGACTGATACCACTTTTTTTTAGCAAAAATTTCATCAATGTCTCCCTCTTAAAGCAAATATTCTACATTGCCCCTCTTATGCAAATATTTCGTCATAAAATAATAATGCATACATTAGTCTATCAGCAGGGGTCAGTAAATATATTTTTCTATAAATTCTCACAGATTATTTCCAAATAAAACGACACAATTTTCCTAATAAATAGCGAATCTTTTTCAAACAAACAATTTTTTTTGTATATCGATTTTTCTAAAAAACCATAAGGATATACTTTTCTATACTTTCCATGTATTTGAAACCAAAGTCATTACACCTGTATGCAACAATTTTAAGTTATCAATTGTGGCATAATAGGGGTGCTCAAAATCATTTCGTATTCACGTACGTTGCGCAAATTGCGTTACCACCGTAAAATTTGGCTCCGCCCTACTGACGCATGCACAATACAAAATTCGCGCAGTACACATTAATTAGAAATATTGGAAATATTGGATAAATATCTTTGCACATATTCAAATAAACATGTTAAAATATGATTTTTTTCACAGGAGTGGACACGTGGTCCATTGCCATACGTAATTCGCGAAGAAAATGCGGCGTGTTCAAGCCTATTTTCTTCGCTAGTTTTGGACGATACGGGACACACGGTTTCGCCATTTTCCCCACTAGCAAACAAAATATTTCCGCATTTTTTTGCCATATCGAACAATAAGTCAACTCAAGTACCCACGGTACGAATGCGTACCGTGCTCATTTGCGTACTTTTTTTTACCGTTTTCAGGGCGGTACGAAAAGTGCGCATTTTCGTAAAAAATGTCGGCTTGTGATTGTCTGAACGCCCTACGAAGGTATACAAACTAAACGTTCTGGAAAAAGGTCCGTACCATGCGTAGCTGAACGATGATATCCAACAAAAATAAACGAAGAATAATTTGCAATTTCTTGGTTTTTAATAAAGATACCGGACTTATTGTACGATATGGCGAAAAAAATGCATAAAAACTTTGTTTGCTATTGGGGAAAATGTCGAAACCATGTGTCCCGTATCGTCAAAAACTAGTGAAGAAAATAGGCTTATACACACCACATTTTTTTTGCGAATTATGGATGGATTTTCACATGAGTGGGCATGTGGTCACATGCCCACTCATGTGAAAAAAATCATATTTGAATATGTGTAGAGATATTATCCAATATTTCCATAAATTAGAAAAAAATAGAAATTTCTACGAAAAAATTCAAGATGCATTCAACTCACTGTAATTGATGCGTACTGTGCGAATTTTGTATTGTGCATGCGTCAGTAGGGCAGAGCCAAATTTTACGGTACGCAATTTGCTCAACGTACGCAAATACGAAATGATTTTGAGTACCGCTACTGGGTCCAGTATCTTCATTAAAAACCAAGAAATTACAAATTATTTTCCCTTATTTTTGTTGGATATTATCGTTCAACTACATATGGTATGCATCTCGGCCCCTACGCATAGTACGGACCTTTTTACGGAACTTTTATTTCATATACTTTCGTAGGGCATTCAGCCAATCACAAGCTGACATTATTTACGAAAATGCGCACTTTTCGTATACACCCTGAAAACGGTACGGAAAGTACGCAAATACGCATGGTACGCATTCGTACCGTCGGTACTTGAGTTGCCCTAATATGTGTCGAGTTAAAAAATTAGAACAGACAGTGTAAAAATATATCAATATGTAATTTTTGATACGACTTTTGCGTGTTTAGAAGCCGCTTAATTCAGTGCAAGGTACAATGGTGATTTTAAACTATGCCAATATTTCAATATAAATAACCTTAAGGTAGGACCATGCCAAGGAAAATGCCCAAACTGGAAATGCCTTATTTGAAAAGCATGCATTCCATCAGTTGAAACCAAATTTCACTTGATGTGTTCTGAGAACACTGTATCCACCTTGCGGCCAAACGTTTTCAATAAAATCCATTAATTCAAACGTCCTTTTACATCTGACAGTCTACAAATATGCAAATCCGCACATCAACAAAAGTAGACGTACAACTATCTTTGACTTACAATTGAATGGAATTCATGGAAAAAGTTTTCCAGCCTTTTTAACTGCCCCTTCTGAATTTCCTACCTAACATCCATTTATATTTTGCAGCCTACAAATATGCAAATCCTCACATCAACAAAAGTTGACTTACAACTATCTTTGATTTACAATTGAATGGAATTCATGGAAAAATTTTTTCCTGACTTTTTGTTCTACCCTTGAGAATTTCCTATACATAATCGTCAATATGACGTTTCCACCAAAAGTTAATTAGTGGCACTAATTTTTTAGGTGTTAAATTAAATGGGCCACAAGCACCTTGAAAAAATAAGTTGCAGCGTATTCTTTTAAACTAATTATAATTTTTCTGTAAATGAAAGAATGCTGCTTGAATTAATTAGCCTTGTAAGCCTTTCCTAACAACATTCCACAAGCTGCAAAATTATATAGCTTTGAAACAGGCAAACAAACTTCACATGGTTAAATTCATGCCTGGGTAATTTACACTTTTGGCACACAGTCTACTTTTTTTTAAGTTAACAACCTTAAACCTAAGGCATGGATAATACTGGCATTTTTGTGAGCTACAAAATTTATGAAATTGATGCTTCAACGTAGAAAATTTATCTTGAATGGAAAACTTTTAATAATTCGTAATTTTGCAAATCCAAAATACCATATCAAAGACAATTTCATCTTTTAATCGAACATCTGACAAAATCTTATAAAATGGTGCCATGTTGTATATTGCGAAAAACTAGGAATTGCTGGATTACAAATTAACAAATACAGTATATATTTTGCCTTACATTTTTTGTACTGCAGTATTGCGCGAATGTTAAATGTATCATGTCGGTTCTTAATGTAAGATATTAACAAATATATATATAGATGCTTAAATGTTAATAAATTATTCAGATGTTATAAAAATGAATTCGATTGTTTTCTATTATTCATTTATTACAAACTAGCAGTGCCCGGCCACGCGTTGGTGTGGCTTAGTCTGGTTTTAAATGGAAAGAAGAAAATGGTCGTTTATAACATCACTTGCTTCTCTTTGAAAAAGTGCAGCCTACTATCCCCCTAAGATAACTCCTTGTCCCCCCACACTTTCAACAGGTAGCCTGTTGAAAAAACTGAATGGCGTATTACACGATTTTAGACATCAATTACAGCAACATCTAAGATGATGCCAAAAAAATCTTTTAGACAAAACTTATTTTGTTTTAAGCGCAGATTCATAATTTTCAAAAAAAACATGGAGGGTCCTATTGTAAATTCCGAAGAGACCCACAGAACCCTCATAGGGGGATGGGGGCCCCTTCCTTTTCACGTAAATTAAAAGGCAAGTTAATATTATTTTTTATCATACTAATTTTTACGATTCACTATTTATTTTAAAAGATACTAAACGGATCATAATAACTGGACCACCCTGTATAATAAAAACGATTGGTGGTATATGTAAGGATACATATTTTTGTCTTGTTTAGAAAATAAATTCCGAAAGTGCTGAAGAGGAGTTTTGTATGAAACTTCTTATCTGAAATTAACAAGATTCACAAGACAAGTCCGAATACATAACATAAACAAGGAAGGAAAGAATTCGGAGAGTTTCACCAAAGACGATGTAATTTTCATCTCCGACTAGTATATATGGAAGAGTGATTGGTGGTTACCTTAAGGTTTGTTTCATTACTAATGTTGATAAGTAATTAATCAAGCAATCTGGTAGCTAAACAGCAAAATTCGCACAGTTCATCCAGCTAAACAAATCGGGATTGGTAGGAATCAGGAAAAATCCTACTTAAGGAATGCAAACCTGAATCCATTAATTTCTATACCCATTTATAAGGTATCTAGCCACAGGAGCATCATTTAGATCCTTGGCCTACAGTTTCCATATGGGTGCTACAACTGATTCACACATTGCGAAGGAAATTGTTCATGCTTTATGGAAAACCCTTCAGCCAGTTGACATGCCTACACCAACGAAAGAAATGTTCCTTAAAATAGCCAGTGACATCTACAAACTGAGGAATTTTTCCAAACTTTCTTGGAGCAATCGATGAGAAACATTCGTGTCAACTGCCCTGACAATAGCATTTCAATGTACATGTATTATAACTACAGACATTTCTACTCCATTGTTCTACAGGGTGTTGCAGATGAAAACTACCGGTTCATAACTGTCGATGTTGGTTGATGTGATACCTACCCTCTACATCCGGGTCTCCATAAACCATATGATAGGGGTGAACAAGGCATTGTGTAAGACAGGGTTCCGTGCGAGAGAAGGTTTATTTCAGGTCGCGTCGTGGTGCTACAACGGCGCTTGGCACGGAAAAAGCAAAATAGAAGCGATGCAAAAAGAATGTGAACAAAGAAAGTCTTGCCGTAGCGGCTGTCCTGCGCACCCACTGCGCGGCGGCGATCCCTCGTAATCTCGGGCCTCCTGGCCGTATCAAAGAAGGCACTCTGGGTTCAGGCCTCCTGGCCTCTGCAACAGTCTCAGGCTTCAGGCCTCCTGGCCTCAGTGACTCTGGCTTCAGGATTTCGGGCCTCCTGGCCTGGGTGAAGTATTTACACAGCTTCTGGCTTAACAGCCTCAGCAACAGTGGCACTCACACAGTCCTTAAAGAGAAAGTCTCTTCTGGAATCCGGCCTCTTTATCTTCAGGCTTCTCTGGGATCCTTGGTCTTGTGTGGACGTCCTGGCTGTCCACCCGGCAGCTGCACTCCTGGGACGTCTGGCCTGCTGGCTGGTCAGTGGGGATCTGCCCAGTCTCAGTATTCTTCTCTTTCCAGCGCCCCCTGGCTGGAATGCATAATTCAGGGATCAGGCCGCATTCCTGGAAGTTTCTAAGTTGGGAAACTGCAAGGGTCCAAATTCATTTGACCTCCAGGCGGCTGTGAGTGCTGTAAAGAATGTGACCAGGGTCACAGGTGGATTTTGAGTGTGACAGGTAAGGGGGGAAAGGTCACAGGTCGTCAGGGTCATGGGTAGGGCGCCAAGCGTGGGTGTGGGCTGGGCGGCCTTACACATTGCTAAGGAAATGTTTAATAAATGATTGTCCAGGATGAGGAAATCGTTTAAGTGTGCCTTTGGCATTTTATATTCAAAATGGCGATTGCTGTCGAAGAGCAATGAAACTGATGTGAATTTTGTAGAAGAAATCGTAATGTGCATGTGTGTACTTCACAATAACATTATTGATAAATAGGGGATACAACACCATAACATTGAAACCAAAAAAGTCCCTGTTGAGGACCTAATGAAGAAAGCCCTTGGAAGACCAACTGAAAAAGGTAAAAGTGTCCATAAATTGTTAAAAACATATTTTGCAAATAGTCGCTTAACGTACAAAATGTAATTGTAAATGTATGGATAAAATAATAAACAAAAAAAAGATATATTACAGCATAACAGTTGATCACTTACCAGGACTGCTGGTATGCCAACCCACAGGATGTCATCACATAGAATTTATCATTAATTGAGATTTAGGTAGTTTAATAATGAATTCGTTTTATCTTACATATCTCCATACATTTAAACATTTCAATCAACCTTCTAATTCACATCTTGTGTCCCATATCTTCATGCCTAACAACCACTTGCAATTCAATTCAATTCGATACCCCACAGTCAGCACACAAAACGCCATGTGGCGGGGGGTCAATTCATCTCATTAAAACGGACTAGTGATCCTTAACACGATGGACCCAGCATCGTCAGTAAATTTGATTTCCCTTAGTTTGAGGCTGTCCTTCGGCAATCCGTTCCAATACCGGATTGCACGTGGAAAGAACGACCAGTAGAACGCATCTGTACGAGCCCGGCACTCCTTCAAAGAGTTGGAATGATAACTTCGGCCGCCACGACAGTTGCGTTCTAAGATTCCCACCCCAAGTTTTTTGTTGCAAGGCAAGGTAAATCTCTCGAAAAGCCCCATACTGAGGCCTTCCCGCCTTGCCCGCAGAGTGTCCCATTCCAGGGACTGGAGCATGGCAGTTACACTGTTTTCCCTACGGTATTGTCCAGTAACAAACCTAGCCGCTCTACGCTGCACCATTTCTATATTCTGAACAAGACCTATTCTAAATGGATTCCAAATAGGGCAGCAGTACTCCACAAGAGGACGTACTGTACCAGCGTCTTAATATCTACATGTATAGCTATACTGTATATGCAAGCTGTCAAAAAATATAAATTACAATGTATTCCCTCTATGGCATTAACGGTGTTTGGCTTTATAAAATGCATATTCACATACACTGTACATCAGTATACAGCACGTGTAGGCATACATGTACATGTTTATACAATTACAGTACATTATAAACGTTTAAGGTATATACGGCCACACCGAAGCAAACAGCAAACAAAAAACCACAAACATACGGAGCCCCGTATAGCGGAAGTAACAGCAAACACAAACACTGTTTTTGTTTGCTTCCGTCTGTATCCCATGCACTATACCATTGTTAATAATCTTCCGCTACGGGGCTCCTTATATGTTTGTGGTTTTTTGTTTACTGTTTGCTTCGGTACATGTGGCCGCACCTTTATTAATCGTAATCGTTTTTGTACAGTATATTAATGCGTTTGATTTTTAATTGGTTTTCAAGTTAAAAAAGTAAAGCATGCATGCTACTGAATGAATATACAGTATTTTCAAATGCTTTTTCCTTAATTTACTTTCCTCGTAAAATCATGTTCATGAAAGAAATAAAATTAAAAACATCGTTTGATCTTCTTCAATTTTGAACAATGGAATTCTTAAAACGTATTCGCAAGTTGATATGGTAATTCTTTATAAAAATTTCCTGAATATTTATTTCTAAGGATAAATTAATGAGCGAGCTATGCATGTTCACGTATTTATTCGATCTTTTTTCGAGTGGAGTAACATTTTGATATGATGCGCATGCAGCATAGCGATGTTAAGATTTTTTACGAATGGAAAGTTTGGTAGGTATACAGTATAGCTCCTTGCAGTGCGCGTAGTTACGGCAATGCCCTTGCCCAAGGTCGCATCTTCTCCGCGGTTCAACGAGAGCTTCCATTTTCCGCATTGTCCAGAGGTGGACCCAAACACAACCTTCGTTCTCTCGAACCATTTTTATACGTATACTTTTTTTTAATCGTCCGTTTATTGGCCTTGGTTATAGTCTTAGTTCCTACGTTGCGCAACGGCGCTAAGTAATTGATATAAACTCGTCATTCGAGCGCCTAAAAACATTTGCATATTTTGGTAACACGCGTATAGATCGTAGGACGTCGCTTGTTGCCAAGCGTCCCAAACACCATCCGATAGGCTCGAGGGTTGGAGTTCGCCAGAAATATTAGCATAAGGTCCAAGGCCGGAGTGCAGGGACTATAGGCCTAAACGAGTGTCCACTTACTGGACGTCACTCACTCGCAACGACCTTGAAAGCGGCCGTTCGGGATGATCAACAGTTTTAATTGCTGCCAACGTTTGACCTCTGCGATGATGGGTTCATTTCCGGGTTTTCTGCGTATTAAACCATAACTCGAACATGGTAAAGAGCTTGCACGCGGTGCCAGGGTGTAACGACGATACTTCACGTACTGTAGGTTTAGCGGAAGTTCTAAAATGATGGTGATGGGTCTAAAAAACCTAAATCCAAAAAAGTGAAGCCATGCAACGAAGACGTACTCTGATACATGTACATGTATATTACATAAACTGTTTTAATTAGTCGTAAATTTTTGAGTAGGTGCGCTGCATGGCCTTTCTTTATAGAAGGTAGTAATTTTTACAGCACGAGCCGGGTATGTTCATAATGCTAGAATTTTCGAAAATAAACATTTGCTGCGTTAAGCCGGTCATGCACGGGGAAAGTTCCAAGTATCTGGAAACTTGGCAATTTTTGGCGTGTCCTAAAAAGTAAAGCGCATATTTCTGAGCATTTACTAACCATGGCTTTTAAAAACGAAAATTTCAAACAGAAATTAGACTTCATTTATGTTTTTATAATTGACAAATTAAAACATTTTGTTTCTCGTAATTTTCATTCTAAAAAACAGAACTTTTTGAACATGTCGTATTTCCCGATATAACTTTCCTCGTGTATGGCCGGCTTTAGTTGCAGCAAACAGTACATGCATGTACTTTGTACAGTATACTCATCAATATTCACATTTTTAAATGCCACAAATGTTTCTTTAATGGTACCCATTGAGAAAATTTATGTCTCATTTATTCTGTTATCATGCAGATGTCAAACACAATTAAAAAAGGATAATTAATAACAAAAAACAATTTATTAAAATATACATTGTATTTACGTTTATATTAAGTGTTTCATAAAATATACAAGCTCGTGATTAAAATTTATTTAACAGAAATTGACAGACTATCATCATTCCCTACCCCCCCCCCCCCCTCCCCCTCCTCCTTACCGTACAGTAAAAGTACATGTATAGATTTGTGACATCCACTTTTCCTCTAAAGCTTGAAGATTCGGTACATTTTTCCTTTCAATTAAAAAATAAATAAAATGGAAAATATATACAGGTAGGAGAACTATTTCTAATTTTATTTATACATGTATTTCCTCTTAAATTCTTAAGTTAACGGAGAAATGCAACGAATTTGTAAGTCTATACAGTATACTGTATGAGCTTGCAAGACGAAATCTGGAATTGGTGAAAAAATATTTTCCAAGTTTAAGTATTATTTAATGTACATGTATACTTCATCACATCTTAACACGGCTGCCGTCATTCCGCGTAATTATTTCGGCAATGTTGCCAGTCTCGCACTGACGTCACAATATGATTTAACACCGCTGTCATTGATCCATTTGAACGCCTAAAAATGCTGCTGCATGGGCGTTAATTGTCGGTAACGCTTTATGGTTCGGCCATTTTGTTTTGGTCCGATTCGAACGAGTGGCCGCCTAACGACCAACCCCATAACGCACCCTAGCGTCCAGTCACGTCCACGCATCCTGATGCCGAACTGGATTAGTTTAATCGATTTATTAGTAGAACGGATTTACGCAAAATTAAGTCCGTCTCTGACACTATCCTATATACAGTATATATGAACAAGCCAGTCCTAGCTGCGCGCTCGAGCGCGTCGAGGCGCATGCGTTGTACGCGCCATCTTTAATTGAATTTGCGGTTTAATTATTTATGCATCTCACCTCGGAGTCCGATGCACCTTTAACATTACGCGTTAATGGAAGCGGTCGAGCGAAAATCGTACAACTGCTTCAGTCGGCGTGCGCAGACTGGAACCGGATGTTCTTCGATGCACTCTTGATTTAAGATGCTCAAAAAGGAAATACCGGCGGAAAGATCGCATCTCCCATTTTTGATTATTTTTTATAGTAGCCTAAATGTACGTGTAAATTAATGTACGGTGTATTAATTTTCATGACTTTGGCCGTAAACCAACGAAGAGGACTATCATGCATGTCATTGAGGTTTAAAATTGACGTCATAATTCGTGAAAATGGCGTCTTTTTATAGGGCACTACTTTTGTACGGTTTTGTAACAAAATGCCATTTTGAACTTTACGTAGACATTCTTCCATGGATGTCGCTGGCTTACAGTGTAAGCTGAATGGCGCTTCGGTTCACCTTTTCGTTTCTCGGCGTCAGGTGGCGTTACATACGCGTGCGACTCCCGAAGAGGAGAGATGCTACGTTGAGACTCGTATGAAAGCTGGGCCTATCTATAGCGACTCTTGAAATTTGAATATGTATGCATAAATAAAACGCATATTTATGACAGTTAACCCTTTGCTCGAGGAGCCACTTTGAACTGTAAACAATCGAAGTTTTAGGAGGGAGGGACCTTAATGAAAGTCCCTCGGATGACCTTCAGTGGCCCGCACGGAGACGACTCTCGATCATTAAAAATGATATAACGAACTGATAAACTCGGTTGAAGCAAACGACAAACGCGGAGGAGAAGGTCGTTTAGAATTGGGCTAACATTAACCATAAACCGGTGCCCAGTTGACCCCAGCTGAGTTCTACTGACCTCACCCGCGCAAGACCATTTCTGGGAAATGGTGCTTAGACGTTTCGGGTTAAAGTTCATTGAATAACTTAAAAATTCGTACAATCAACGACAATGTTGCGCGTAGTCATGTTTAATACAAATTCACCCGAGCCTGAGATTGATCTCGAGTACGTGAGGTCAGTAGTTTTTAGTGCTATTATTTATGGATGACCCTAATTAATTGGTCACTATTCACCAGAAGATAATTTTCCAAATTGCCATGCTTAATTACAGAATTACGTACATTCTATAAATATATTCACTATATTATAGTTCGACCAATATACGGTATTTCCCCGAAAGAAAATTTTAGGTAAAATATAAAATACACATGAAAATGTACATGTACATTCGAGGTTTTTAGAAATTTTCTCGTGATTTTCTATCGGGATTTTTTTTAAACCTTTTTTGTAAAGTTTAACTGAGTATGGTCGTTAATCGTAATTCTTACAGCATTTCAAAATTTCTTCTGATTACTTCACTTAAAAATAAATTCATACACATGAAGTTATGTTGCTTCTGTGTACACCAGCGCCACCTATACATTTAGGACCATTTCTTGGTATTTTTGGCAATGGGGTGGGTACCCTGTATCAAGCGTTAACCACCCTGGATTAACCTTAATCGCTGCAGGTCAAGCGAAATTGAGCGAACACTTCGCAATTTACGTGCCGAAATTTTAATGTCCAGGATTAAAATGCACGGCATTTAGAGGAACTAGGGGTCAGTCGGCGTTGTAAGTAAGGTCCGGCACTTATACCATAAGCCTTGATTGACAGGAATGAGCATTGGAAATGACGCAGACACGTGATGGACGAGGCGGGCCTGCGTAAGGCGCAACTTAAAATCGTGAATTTTAATGAAGAACTGACCATTGCTGACCGCTACATCGGACACGGACGTCCACGCCTCGAAATATCCCACCCAATCTTCCCTTCCTTAAAAAAAAGGCAGATGACCGATAATAAAGCGGCGAAGCAAGGAACCATGATATCGGTGGTCATCGCTCCTTTGGTCATTTCGTAATCATTATTGAGAACGAATGATATACTCGTAGTGTATATGCTTCTCGATGCTAATCTCCAATGCGTGTCAGATGCGTGCATGGGACAAAGCGCATGCACCGAAAAAACCCCGAGAAGCTCAGATCATCTTGACCCGTCCAGGATGTTGCGTGATAGAAAAAAGAAAAATTATTTTTGATTGGAAACTATAGGAAAAGTCGAGATAAAACCAACGAAATCGATTTAAGGACACCGACCCATTGCTCTTTAGCGTCCTTCTCACGCAGCACCAAAATTTTCAATTTCCTCGATTTGGGAGTTTTTTGAAAACACGGTCGACTCCTCGTGCTTGAGATCGGTGCTGACTCTTGTATACGGTATGTACAACCCACGATGTACTTGCAATCAAGAGATGATCGAGCGGAGTGGCATTGCATATACCCAGTACATTAAGTCGGGTACACATTATCACCAAACCAACACTACAAACTCCAAACATAAAGCTTTTCTGGCTCGATCGTGGCAACGAAAAAAAATGGCGTAGCAAACTGTTTTTGCCAAACTAAAAACTAGAAACTCAAGTTTGCAAACTAAATTTGGCGTTTCCGTCGAGAGTCGATCGGTGAGATGAAAGGGAAATAGCCAAACTTTTTGGCGGTGGCGCTGCTATCAACGCTTTGTCTGCACGATATCGATGATACTGAAGACGGCAGCATTATCGTATGTATCGTGTTTTGAAGTCTGTATCCTCTGTCGTCTGGTGAGTTTTGTCAATATGATTTGTTGCAATGTGATTGCGTATATATATTCACGTTGAAAGTTTGGGGTTTGTGGTTTTTAGTTTTGGTTTGGTGGCTAGTGTGTACCCGACTTTAGGAGTATCTACAACGTCATCATGGTTTAGTACATGGTAAACCCTCTATCATATTTGATATTGATATCAAACCGATGAAAAACTGTCCTCCTCCAGTATATTATGGATGATCCTCTCAGTCTTCTGACCGTCGTGACTCATGAGGTATAGCATTACACCGAGTGGGGAGGGGGTCGTCGGTATATAACCTGCGTGTCAACAATTGGGAATTTACTATTACGATTATACAGTATTCGTGTATGTACATGTATGCTGTCGTTGACCCTCGTAAACTTTGTTGTTGTCGTTGTTGTTGATTTTCGATTAATTTTGAAATACTGTAATTGCCCCGTATTTTGAAACTGATTAAAAGACTCTTGATCCGAACAGCAGTCAGGTAATATATCATTAATAATTTGCCGAAATACTGTGTTTTTCGTGTTCCCCGACTTAATTATGTAAAATGACATGTTTTCGATTTTTCATTGCCTGTCTCGTTAAAAACGCAGCTATTTTTTATGGATTTAGTGGCTGTTTTTATTTACATTAAGCGCGATGCAAAAGTCAGTTGAAAATAATTTCTGCGCAAAATATTTAGATAACTATTTTCAAACACGAATGAATGAACTGGAGTGCTGTTATAAAGTTCAAGAAGCATAGTTTAGAGTTTTGATCATTTCAACTGGTTCGTAAACACATTTCATCCGTGACTTATTGACTATTTATCTGCATTCTCGTCTTGCATTCGGTAGTCCCAGGTTCGATTCCCTGGTCGGCTATCCTCGATAGTGTTTTTTCATGGTTTCCTACAATTTCTCCAGGCGAATGCTGAGGTAGTTCCTACATGTACCGTAAAGATCCGAGTAGAATACCATGGTCTACAAATTGAGCATGGTCTTCTATTCGAATAAAAGACCATGGT
>JAQGBX010004171.1:0-15841 GCA_034698745.1 Megaphyllum sjaelandicum | reverse complement strand
TGTATGAAAATTTGGTCAACATAAGGAGGTGGTCAACATATGGATGTGGTCAACTTAGGAGGTTCTACTGTAGTATAGACGCACGCGAGTCTATAATACATACACCTTAATTTGTTCTTATATACAAGTATATTACTTGTACGTATAGGGCAAAACGTATACATGTATCTGTCAATAATAGCATCGTCATCATTTAATGGGTTATTCAGATCCACAACTCAATTCATATACAGGCAAACATGCATGGAGGGTCAAGATATCCAAAAATATCGTATAACTTATATGACGAGAGTGTGACAAGTCACGTTGATTCGTAATTAATTTGTAAAGCTATCAGGGCGAATACTTTAGAACCAACTTATAATTGTATGGGCTACGTGTTTGATGCCATGACTGACAATAAGCGCGATTGATTAGTTTTAAAAAAACCCGTTAATTACAAAAATTTGTTGAAGAAAGTCCTGACCATTATCACGAGTGCAATATGCACGTGTCATGAGCTTTTGAGGCAAAGGTTGCGTATAAGGTCAAAGGGAATTATGGTGGTGGTTTTTATGCCGAGAATATATATTCATGACGCCATTAATAAGTGCATGTACGAGTATAAACGACATGTGCATTCATTTGTAACCTTCTTTCATCCTATATAGGTATATGATGTTATTTCGCTAACCCCATTGTAAATTTATTGATATTGAAATGGCGAGGTCAGCCTACCCCTCCTTGAAAAACCCCCGCTGAAGTTATCCTTTGAAAACCTCTTTCATAACGGGAATCATCACAGTATTCAAAGTTTGATGAAGCAAGCTATAGCGTTGCATATTATAGCTGGATATATTGTCCCGTTTCGAGAAGACGAGGTCGCCGCCTCCATCTTGTCTAATCGATTCACTATTGTGCAAACGGTTATTTATTGAAAAAAATTCACGCATCCAAAACCGTTAATTTCACAAACGTCCGTTCATGAATAAGTTAACCGTCGTATAATATATACTGTAGGTGGATCGATGAAATATTGTATACTCTTCGCAGAGTTTCAAGAACTCCGGACGTTATTTTATAACAGTATACAAGTGTCTATGCTAACCACAGTAAATCACATGGACAACAACTCGTATACAGTAAATGAAAAAACGAAGTAACATTTTAAAGGGGCTTTATACCTGCATGTATATACAGTGAAGGTTGCATATAGGTGTTATCGATACACACGCAGTATATATACGGTGTAAAACTTAAAGTAAATTCCTACGATAGCAATTACAATTTGTGGAATTACGATGATGTAATAATAATTACATACTTCACGCCGTTATACGAATATACCTCGCAGGTGGCCGAATCGAGGCCTTCGAAGCTAGAATTAAGGCTCATTTCGGATGAGTTATGGCCACTGACGCCTCGAGTTTCTTTTTACCTCTAAATTATTTTCCAGAATAATTCCTATGAAAACTTAAAAATCAAGAAAAACGATTCGTGTTAATTCAACGAGAAAAATCGGGTTTTCACGCATATCGATCGTTCACCCCAGCTAGTTCTGGCGGTATATAGAGATATTTATAACAGGATGGTGAAATGATGAAAATAACGTGATAAATACAGAATGCCCTTGGTTCGCCGATGTCCGAGTCATACATGATAAAAGCTACGTGATAAAAGGTAGCTCTCTTACTTTAGGTAATATATACAGGTACTGCAAGTAAGAGGGCCACTACAATGTACATGTACTGTTAATTGCTAAGCGCGAAAAAGACAAAGTATAGATAGACGTATAGGCTACTTCAAACTTGGCACAAATCGGTGAAATTTAGACTATTTTATTTTACTAACGTTACAGGTGTCGAGTGTGAACGAGGTAAAAATGGATGATTCGTTCGCTAAAAGTAACTAGCTTCCACAATGATCTGCCCTTGAGACGTGGCCACCTCCACGCACACCAGAGCATCGACGGACAAGCGACGTTCGGGGGCAGCCAGGATACCTAAATTCACGTTATTTCGCGAGTCCGCAACTAATTCACCTATAATTTAAACGTCGACCTCTTAAACACGTATACGCGTAATTTCGGTCGACCGTAATCCATTTTTGAAAAGCGCGTGTCGCCATCGTTAAAACAATGCTTCGTCTAACCGAATGAAAAATCCAAATCACCGTCATTCTAGGCCAAATCGAAAAAAACACCTGTTTTCAGATAACATCTATTATAATACGCGCGGCGCCAAAAACATAACCGATCACGGAGATCTACCGTATCTCCGAGTAACGAGCCAAATAAAAAAAAAATTGAACCGACCCATAGGCCAAAACCCACGAACACCTGCATGCATATAGATAAATACATACATATACGAGGCGCTTTATTCCGTGTTAATTGGTCGTGCAGATTTCGATAATTGTTACGATCGTATTAACGGGGGAGGTCCCCTCCATAGGGTCACCCGATGACGTTAATTCGGCGCATATCATATAGGGGAGGCTCACATTCCGCGGTATATTTGGGGTTATACGAATAACTCGAGTGATGTGTATAGGTTTATATCGTACATGTATAGATTCATTTTTAATACGAGATTCTAGACGAACTTAATTTATCGCCTACTAAAAACAGATTACATCAGCGCGACACAACGGGCCTACTGATTAAATGGCAGTAAAAAAACAAAAAAAAATACATCGCGCCAGATTTTTTACGCCGTGTGACATTAAAAGGCAATTGTGTGCATATTAATTATTTTGCGACATCTGACATCGCATCGGAATGGATTATAAAAAAAAATGAAGATATCGATGATTTTCTCCTTCCCTATTCCGGCCCGCGAAACGCAGCAAAATCTTTCAACGGATAAAAATTAATCCATACAATTTACACGTATAGGTCTACAGTAAAACCTGCAAAAGTGACCACCTTTGAATGGAGACAACCTGTTTATGTTGACCACTTTTAGAGCATAGTTTTTTCTATAGTGCACATTAATTCCTTCATAATAATTCTCTGTATAGTGACCAATGACGACCTGTCTATCGTGTACAGTGCACTGCGTGTTGTCTTTTTTGCAATCTTTACATTGCCAATGTATACCTTAAAAAGTGACCAGATAACGGTTGAGTCACGTTACATCTTGCTTTAACCCTTGAACAAAATGATTCTGTACTTTTTGTTTCTGTGGTTTTTTAATACTATACGCGCATGTTACAGTCTATATCAGCGCATTGTATATACACTTTCGTTATATTTTAATTTAATTCAGACATTCTTTGTACATATAGTGACCACCTGTGTGCCGTGACCAACATAGCATTGGGGTTTTTTTTATTTTTACTGCGCTTTCATATTTATATGCAAAGATTTCAGCCATTATCATCGATTAGCATATTTAGTCGCGTTTATTCCTGCATATACCGGGCACCGATCCTCGCGTTTACACGGTATATAAAAAATGCCGATAAGAATATTAGCTAAGCGGGTGCACGTTCGATAAAAGACGGAGTATTAATTAATAACGAGGAGAAATACTTTGATTCGGGCATCACGCAACGCGAGTAAATGAATTTCCCCCGGCAAATAATCCATATAGCAAGATGGCCGCCGTAATGTAATTGCAAGCCCGCGTGCCCACTAGAACTGAAGCTGACCAACTCGTCTAATTGGTCGATGGTCGCCAACCGGCCAATTGGATACCCTTTCTGCCAAACGCAGCCCTTTGCCATCGCGGGTCTCCGCCTAACGAGCCCCTCATTAAGCATTTTGTACACGCACCGAGCAATTCGGAGCTACATATACTGTATACGGCGATGCTTATACAACCCATGTACCAATATACAGTTACGGTAAAGACTAAGTAAATAAAACCCGTTAAATAAATATAATACTTAAAGGTAAATCATTTTTCACCACGGTGGAAGCGTCGATGCCAATTTACCTTAAAAAACCCCGAAACAAACGCATGCAAATGAATAACATAAATTAAGCGATAGAACGTGGAAAAGGCGATTCCGACGTTACACGTTATAACACGCACTTCGCATATAATTGTTAATCGAGTGTTCCCATAATACAAAACTTTCATAATCACTCAAATTAGGAAAAGTTATTCAAAACGACGCAATGATATCCAAACACGTTTCTATAGATACATGTATATATCGCGCCAATTTTCAATTCAACATTTTATTAAGACCCAGTTCTGACAAAACTATACAAGTATACAGTAAAACCTGTTAAGAGTGACCAGCAAAAAAAATGCTATGTTGGTGGTCACTATACAAAGAATGCCTGAATTAAATTCAAATAGTGAACATGTACTTGTACATTGCACTTATACGTGTAGACTGTAATAAAAGTAAAAAACCACAAAACCAAAAAAGTACAGACTCATCATGTCCAAGGGTTAAAGCAAGATGTAAGGTGACTCATCCGTTATCTGGCCACTTTTTAAGTTACATTAAATTGGCAATGTAAAAATTGTAAAAAAGACAACAGACACTGGTCACTGAACACAATAGACAAGTGGTCACTGGTCACTTTAGGGACAATTTTCATGAAGGAAATTTACACTATAGAAAAAACAATACACTAAAAAGTGGTCAATATAAACAGGTGGTCACTTTTCCAGGTTTTACTGTATGTTGGATTTTGTTCAATCTTTATATTAGCCATGCACATCTATGCACTGCATCACTAAAATCACGACATTTAGATACATTTTTCATCGTTTTTGCCCAAAACTATATATACTGCGTGCATAAGAAAGAATAAAAACAATCCTATACGTACATGCAGTAAGATTTTTCCATTTCCTAGATAAACAAAAAAGTCGCGCCATTTCTAAAATTGTTTCGGAAAAATGCTACGAGATTCATCATCACCCCCTCCTCCCTTTCCCCCATCCCTCAAGAACGTTATCCACAGCCCGTAAAATAAAAACTTTTATAATATATACGAGAAATGGAAAATTATACAATTTGGCGCGCAGTTTTCATTTTTACAACACGCTGGCCCGTGGCGTAAAAAAAAACCCGCGTCCGTTAAAAATCCATTTGAATTTCAAACAGGTAGAAGTTTTTTTGTGTGCTAATTTCGGAAGAGGGAGCGAGGGGGGAACCGCGGCCGGGGCTCCCCTTTCGAAAACAATGCTCGAACAAGAACAACAAACAAGGAGAGAGAGCTGCACCCCCTTCGGCCGAGAGCACAAAACACATGCCTCTCACGAGCAAAAAAATGGCCGTTGTTTAAAGCTTTTTCCAGCGGCCTAACGAACAACGAAAAACGCAGAAAAGGTGAACAAAAAGCTTAACTCTTTCGCTCCGTCCTCCTCGATTATAATAACCTGTTCGCCCTCGACACCCCCGCACAACGAGCAGCTGGCCGTGACAGAGCCAACTATAGCATCTGACGACCACTGCATGTATACATAGAGGCCAGTAACCTTAAAAATATGCATATGAACAAAAGAACGTGCAGCATCCCATGGGCGAAACAGGCGAAAAATATTAATCAAAAAAAACCGGCAAAATAATTAAAACGAGGACGAATCTAAACCACTTTGTATCGACGATACAAAAATGGACACGCTTATCGTTTGGAGCATATATAGAAAATTTAAAAAAAAACCGGATAAAATTGAAAATGAAGCATCGATTATTCACAAATACTATATTTGAATTCGGATTATTCGGAGATCGTAGATTTATAACATACGCTGTTGTTCAAAAACTTTATACTCCGAGGCTATAAACCGAGCCAATAAAGGTATACAGTCGAACCCGGATGAGTAGAAACCCGATAAGTGAAAAAACCTGATAAATGCAAAACATTTCCAAGCCCCGAATTTTTTGAAAACGTTTTCTAAATATGTTGACTAAAAACCCGATAAGTGAAAACCTCCTAAATGAAAAAAAAAACGGCTATGTAACAACTATTCGCGAGCCACATGGGCAGTTTTTGTGTATATTCAAGACCGGATAAGTGGAAATGACGCCTCGCAGTCTATAATGTATCTTTGGCAGCAGTCATGCTGCAGAATGGCGCATTTCCCTCTTTTCAGTATACATAAAAATATTTGGCAACATGAGTGCGGTATATATACAGTGTAGATGTGCATGAATTATACGATGTATACCAGAATTGAAGAAAATCGTGCCTTTCATTCTAAGACATTAAACGTATAGGTATATACTATTTTAATCATCGTAAGTACATGTACATCGTTCAGTATCGTTGGTCAAAAACTTGAATAAAATTTCTGACTACTCATATCGATGTTCCTGCTGATCAACGTGTTCATTTTAACGGTTTCTCGAGTTCTATATAGCTAGATCTTATACTGCTGAATGTACATAAATTAGTTAAAAAACTTTCATAATATGTTTTTTATCAATAAATGCTCTTCTATAAGCTGCACTGTAATTGACTAATCTGGGCAGAAACTGGTCTTATTCGAGCGCATCACGCAAAAACACGGTAAGTGAAAAAAAAAACCGGAAAAGTGGAAAAAATTCGATGCCGGGTCGCCTCCCACTTATCAGGGTACGACTAATTGAAAATGTGATTTGACACGATATTTCAAAACTGGACACGTACAATATTTCTCATCTTCGTAACAGCTACGCCGGTGATACATCCGCGTCACAAATACATGTCCTAAAAGCAAACAGCTCGAAAATATCCTATATATACACGTGTGCACACGGTATAGTAATTAATGCTCCCGCACCCAGGGGGCATTAATCAGCCCGCAGTCGGACAACTGCTAATATTAGAGCACGAATGTTTTTGATCCCATTTTTATAAAGATAAATCTTCGGTTGGCATGGAAGTCAAAATCCATCATCATTGTCCACATCATTCATCCAATGAGATCATAAAAGTGTACAACCGGGGCACGAGTTGAGTGATGGCAGTCGTGTCCCTCACTGCTTATTAACGACAGGCCTATTATATACCCATGTTGGCAAAAGCAGTTCAAAGGTCCACGCTAACATCACGAATGTATACAGGTAAATGTACATGCAGTATATATTGAAAGTATAGGACGTCAAACCCATTTCAACAATTAACAATTTCATTTGACGATAGCAACGCACTGCATATATATGTTACGACTTCTATAGCAAATATTTTTTTCCAATATTGACATTTATACATACTTCATCTTCTTTCGGAGGCTATTCCGAATGACTAAATTAATGGAATTAGTTTCATTTTTCTTTCAATTTACTTAAAATTTGAAGAAGAAAAAATAGCCTTAATTTTGAAATTTAAAAGAGATAAATCACTCGCGATGATTTACAAATATTTACATGGCATGATCATGTCTTTGCTGAACATCTTTAGGGCCGGTTGCACCAATTTAGGTTAAAATCTGAGGTTCACTAATCGTTAAAGTTTGACTCCAGGTTGACCTTCGGGTTAGATGTTTGTGTTGCACTAATTAACTCTCGATGGAATATCCACAGGGTTATGGAACCCACGTTTAACCTGCTGAAACCAAAATGGAGGACGGGAAATTGAACTAACGTTGACTAATGCTGCCAGATTGCTCACCATGGCTTCCCTTGTTAACCCGAGGTTAACCCTGCCTACTGGCTGGGATAACCTTTCTCTTCATTATTTCCATAAAGCCCCAGCCGGTCATACACGAGGAAAGTTATACAGTGAAACCTGTTTAGAGTGACCACCAAAAAAGTGCTATGTTGGTCACTGCACACAGGTGGTCACTATACAAAGAATGCGTGAATTACATTAAAATAATAAACAAGTACACTGTACTTATATACTGTACATGTAGACTGTAATAAATGTAGTAAAACCAAAAAAGTACAGAATCATCATGCCCATGGGTTAAAGAAAGATGTAACGTGACTCAACTGTTATCTGGTCACTTTATAAGGTACATTGACAATGTAAAAATGGCAAAAAAGACAACACATACTGGTCACTGTACAGAAAATGTAGCCTACTCTAGAAAAAACAATACACTAAAAAGGTGGTCAACATAAACAGGTGGTCACCATTCAAAGTGGGTCACTTTTCCAGGTTTTACTGTATCTGGAAATAGGGCATGTTAAAAAGTTCTGTTTTTTAGAATGTGAATTACGAAAAATAAAATTTTAATTTGTCAATTATAAAAACATAAATGAAGTCCAATTACGTTCAGTCTGGAATTTTCCTTTTTAAAAGCTCAGAAATACAGTATGTGCTTGGCTTTTCGTACACGCCTACAATTTCCAAGTTTCCATGTATAACTTTCCTCGTGTATGACCGGCTTAACCCTTGCTTGTGCAATGCAACGGTGGGTTTACATAGAGTTACGCAGTAGGTTAACCCTAGGTTATTCTTAACCTCTGTTGGTGCAGCCGGCCCTTGGAGCTATACATCTACAGTACAAGACCCAACCTATACAGGGTGGGTGGTAATCAAGTGGACCACCAAAAAAAAAAGAAATTATGTCTTTAAAACTAAAATAAATAGGTTGGTAATTCTTTCACATCTCTATTAATTTCGAAAAGCCCATAGTTGACAAATAAAGAGATATGAAGGAATTATCAACCTATTTATTTTAGTTTCAAAGATATAATTTTTTTGGTGGACCATTACATAGCCACTCATCTAAATATATAAAATAGAAAACGCCGCCATCTTTTCCGTCTGTGGCTGGGTCTCTGGGTTGTTTCGAGGTTGTGTGGCTTCCATATGATTGGCCACTCATGGCACACCCCCCAGGATCGTGAACTCCGTGGGGAATAACAAGTCCATAAATCTTTTTAAAATTTGTCCCGGGCCAAACAAGTTTCCCGACCCCAATCCGGGATGTATCCAGGTCATATAGCGCCATTTTTGGAGACAAAGGACAGCTAAATCTAACTCCTGATCGCGTAAAAGGGGTTAGCAAATCAAAGAACAATTTTTTCCCGGGCAAGGCCGGGTTTTCCGCTAGTCCTGTATAAACAAAACCTGCAAAACACGTGATGGCGTAAATCACGAGTATATTCTGTCAAAAACACGTACGTTAGCGTAACGCACATGTATAGTAATTATACGAGAGAAAACTCCAAGTGTCATAAAATGTCGAAATTTACATTATTTTCCATATATGAGAAACTACGAAGATCATCACCATGTGCACGACCTTTTATACAACTCGTACACGTATATCACGAATCCTAGATACGAAACAAAAATTTGCATCAGACTAACCCGAGGATCGAGCCACCGAGCTCGCCGCGTGACGTCACTTATTGATTCAAATCCCATCTTTGAATCCTCTCCCCACCCACGCATGCTACACTAGAAGACGTCACAGGTGTTCGGTCCCAATATTCGATCGCATCACCACGCAGCCCTGCGGCAGCTCGCAAATTCAGATTTCGGTCGAAGCAGCGAAATGGCGTCATCGTGACGTCACGCCGCGGGGAGGGGAGGGGGTGGGGGTAAAGGACGAACGTATATGTAATAGCTCCCCGATGCATTCGTCTATAGTCTATACGGATTAGAAATGCAAGACCATGGGCTGCCAATAAGAAAATGGTCAACTTGATTTGACGCTATTATCGAGTGCTGAAGTGCCAAATGGGCCAGCGTGTAATGGCATTTTATCGTTCCTCGTACATCTCATTCGGCAGCAGCGCCGTAATTCCCGATTACCATGAAATGTATCCCATTG
The DNA here is from genome assembly GCA_034698745.1 of Megaphyllum sjaelandicum. Taxonomy (NCBI): domain Eukaryota; kingdom Metazoa; phylum Arthropoda; class Diplopoda; order Julida; family Julidae; genus Megaphyllum; species Megaphyllum sjaelandicum. The sequence goes on along the minus strand of JAQGBX010004171.1, from coordinate 6,179 downwards.
CCGTTTAGATAGATATCCCAATTTCATCCTCCCCCCACTCTGTCTCTCTCTCTATATATATATATCTACATTTAGAAACTATTGTGAAAGTCTCCCATTAACTTGATTGCGAATCTACTTCGTATCTCTCGATAATGTGAAAGCGTGTATATAGATACCGTATATTCCCTCTTGGTTCTTATAAACTCCCTATAATACATCAGTATATACGCGTATATTCAAACGGCAGCGTGTTTAAATACACGCTTCCTTTTTACTCACTCTCGAAACGCGTATACTATTTATAGATAACTCAATTAACACCTCAAAATGGCGTCGCAAAATCGTTGTAAAAATGACAGCTTCCCAGGACATCAATTCTATAACCTGGGGGTATGAACGTGTATATAAGTGCGACGGTGGTTTACGATATACGTGTCCTTGCGATTATGTATACAGACTTTGTTAAATTATGACGATATTGCGACAGAGCATTAATAACGTAATCAGAAAATACGATTTTGTCATTTTCAGGATATATAGTACAAGTATACAACAACTCAAATTAGTGATGGTAATGTTATGCACTTCACATTAGCGTTTCATTCGTTCTCAAGATGCAAAAACTATGAAAACAACTTTAATACGATATGAGATACACATTCCGTAAATGCATGCAGTGCATGATGAAGGATTTACATGGACATTTATACTATAAACAACGGTTTCGCGATCAGAAATTTATCGATAACAATATGTGATCGATACAAGTGACAGTCGAACCTCGTTAAGACGAACGAATATCGAGTGACGTCAAAATTCGTTCGTTTAAACCGAATAGTTGAGCTCGTATATTATCAGAAATCAGACAACGCATATGATTTCAGCAATAAAAACTAAAGCTAATTCCTCGAAATTGGGATGAAATCATATACTACGCACGCACATGTAGTGTATATATGGGAAGGTGCTGCGAATGTACAGCGAATGGTTGCTCTCGGAAAATTCATTCGCTTTTAACGAAAATTTACAATATCCAAGTTCGGAATTCGTCTTAAACGAAGAAATTAAGATTATTGGTCAGGGATTGGACTGGAAACGCATTCGTGCTATCAGAAATTTCGTATAAAACGAGTTCTACGGAATGAGGTTTCATTTGGTCAGCATCAGGACAGCATTCGGACAGCATCAGGGTGGTCACAAATTTTTCAATTTCCCTGACTTTTCCCTGACCAAAACTTACTCGTTAATGCATATCAATTTTTTTGTCATAATGAAAAATAAAATAACAATTGTTATGAGAAGCTTGGCAAAACACTATAGATTTCATTACGAGTCTATAACTGAAGAGGATTGGGGATGGAGCTGCTAGCAGACTGAGTGCAGGGATAGCATTTTGCTTTTATTTGGGAAAATTCCCCTTACCACTCACAAATTTCCCCGGCATTACCATTCCCACTTTTTTCCCTGACTTCCCTGACCTGTGGCCACCATGATACTGTATACATTTCTCGAGTCTGCATTACATGAAACAGATAACACTCATCAACGGTAGAGTATTTTATGTGTTTAATACATATATATGCAGCATGTACATATCTTCAAATGAGAAATGTTCTTAAAGATAATTGTTCATTGCATGCTGTTTAATGCAATTCACTCGAGTCACGTGCGCGTATTATGTCCCCTATATGAATTTTGGTCTTATTATACCTCATTGTTTTAGAAATGTGTGGGGGTGGGAGCTAATCGTTTAATCGGGTGTCTAACGAAATGAATTATTTAAATGACTCGATACGATGTCGAGACGGCCGGCCGCGCGTGTATTGACCGAAATTGTATTGGACGGGCAGCGTTGCTGGAGCTGACCATTAGTGAGTGGCCAATGCACGCTGATTAAATAAATCTATAACCGTATACTGCTAGCGAAGGAACTGGGGATTGGTATTGATGAGAAGGGTCAGATAGAGGCGAGGGGGATAAGAAAGAGGGAGAAATATAGATTTTAATAACGAGACAGGAAGGGCAAAAAACATTATTACCGCCCGCAACCGTATATAGTGCAGGATTGTTTTATCCCGAAAGAAGAAGAAATAACATGTCGGCACGCCAGCCATGGATGCACTTGAAACCACAACCCAGAACGTTATTGAAAATAAAATCCAGTAAGATATTACAGTATACAGTATATATACTGATCCACCCTATATATGTATGGTTAGGATGTCCGAAAGACTCGTTCATACCAACTAGATGTACATACATGTACATGCAGATACGGTAAATATAAACCCTATATACGGTAAAACCTGCAAAAGTGACCACCTTTGAATGGAGAACACCTGTTGACCACTTTTTAATGTATTTTTTTTTCTAGTGTCATTTCCTTCATAAAAGTTCTCCGTATAGTGACCAGTGTGTGTTGTCTTTTTTTGCAATTCTTACATTGCCAATGTACCTTAAAAGTGACCAGATAACGGATGAGTCACGTTACATCTGGCTTTCATCCTTGGACATGATGATTCTGTACTTTTTTGGTTTTGTGGTTTTCTACTACGTGTATCACAGTCACAGTACATGTACACTATATGCAGTGTATACGTCTTCATTATTTTAATTTAATTCAGGCATTCTTTGTATAGTGGCCACCTGTGTACAGTGACCAACATGGCATTTCTTTTGGTGGTCACTCTTAATAGGTTTTACTACTTTCTCGTAATAAATCGCTTTCATTGTATATATAATCTATAATGCATGAAAAATAAAGGGATATCGGAAAAAGTCGGTGATATCATAAGCTAAGCGGTGACGTTTTCAAGATGGCCTCTATACGAGCGTTTTTCTCTTCAATCGGTTGATTTTGAATACAGCAATATCTGACGGGATTGCCATTCATAATACACATGTACACCGCGAGTATGTTTAATTTAATAATAAAAAGTTTAATTATTTAGTCGTAAGACCTCGGTTGCGTTTAATATACGTCACTAAACGATCGTTCAGCTACATTTGGTACGATGCAAATTGCATACAATATACACACGTGATCTGTTTTGCATAAATCGGGAAAGTGGTACAGTATAAACAATTTTAATAGCGGATGAAACGAACGGTTCGGGTGTGTGGAGATTCGCGCACCTATTCGTCGAATCAAATTTTCCGATCGGCTCCGATCACGCCCACCGCCAGCAATTAAGGTGCATAAGTTCGGACAGAACTCAATGTTGGCGTGCATATATTGATCGTTCGCACATGACGTCACACAGCTCGGTAAACATCGTGGGCGTGGTGTGGGACGTAGGCTATACATAAATCTGAGAATCGTGGCCCTAATAAGGAACATCTCACTCCATCATTCTAAAAACTATATAAGGGCGGGTTGCACCAACAGAGGTTAAGAATAACCTAAGGTTAGCCTACTAACGCGTATTCACTCTAATAAGGTAGGCTATATACCGTGAAACTCGAGAGCATTTTCAGGGACCCCTGTATACGAGGTATACGAGCGAGACGACGCGCTTTTCGTAAAGAAAACAAACCCGAAAAAAGCAGGCAAGCAGCGAGTGCGAGTCGATCGAGAATTCCGTATAAATAAATTCAAGCAGCTCGTTCTCGGGCTCCGTACACAAAATCGAACATGCAGGGTGCCCCGAAAGTGTTTCGCGAACCGCGCATGCAGCATTAGATGCACACGGCAGTAGTCGGGTGCGTCTGAGATTCCGCTGCAGATTGCGGCGGTAATCTTTCCTATATAATGTAGTATCTAGGTTAGCCACGCTGCAACCCAGACGGAAAACGAGACGGAGCGCCGCACGCTAGCTGCATTGAACGGGAGCAAAACGTCGCGTTTCTCCAACAAACCATCAATTTATCAATTTTTACGTTCAAAAGTATACCATTAGAGAACCACAGACCTATACAGAACATTTCAGCATTAATTTAAACAGATGAAATAAAATTGAATAAGGTGAGCCACAGACGTAACCTACTAAATATAACTAAGTGAAACAGATAAAACAAAATTAAATTAGGTGAATTACTTACAAAGATTCAAAATCTGATTTTAACCAATCATCCATACTTTTAATTGTTAACACGGTTGCTTTCGTCTGAGGTTTGGTTGCCTTAATACTGTATATGCACTTGTCACTTCAATGATTTCATCGTGATGAACAGCATATGCATGTTGAGTTATCGATGCATTCAGGGATTTGTGCATGCTTACATGTGCATATATACGTTTAGTGAATGCTACTTTTGATGAAAAATACAAATCCAAAATGTACATTTATCCAAAATATTATTGAGAAAATGAACTAACTGTACAAATTCACAGCTTTCGATAAAACAAGGAATTTCCCCAAACAGAATACCAAACCACCCAATTTTAAAGGCCAAAATGAACTCTTCCTCCATTTACAGGGGCAGTAATGCATTTAATAGGCTATGCAGGCTATGTAAGCTGAAGAAATCAGCAAATTTGCCTATAAATTGATTAGCAAGAAAATAAAACCAATGCAATCAATTTATCATCTAAAACAAATGTCAGTTTAAGCACAAGTTGCCATCCGGTCGTCCGCTTTCCTTGAATCCATCCTTGTGCGTACACCCCCGGACGAAAGTCGTTTCAGAAACTATATACTCGGGAACCTAATTAGTCGAAACGTTTTTATCCAGCGCGAACAACGACCCAAACCAAAAAAAAACGAAGTCAAACACGCTAGAGAAACGGGGTAACGACGACTGCGTGATACAACAAAAAAAAATTCAAGTTTTTTTTAAACGTGGTTTAATTGTCGAACAACCAAACGCGTGCAAACAACGATTCCACGTGTAAAGCTCCGCAACAAAAAAAAAAAGCCGTGGGTATACACGGTAAAAAAAAAATAATGTAAAATATCCCACGCTTCTTAGCTCTCTTCCCGTGCAGTCGGTATAAAAAAAAAACAATTTTCTGCTAAAGATGACAGATTAAGAATAGACAGACCCACGCAGTTTTCCATTACTTTATAAAGAGATGAGTTTTTTTTTCTTGCGGATATATCACCGGGGAAAAGAATAGGACGAGAGGAGTGGGGGGTGGGGGGGTGTAACGCCTATATACGTCAACGACACCGAGATACATATACGTGGAAATACGAGAGCAGAAAAAAAAAACTAGGAATATCATAAGAGCGAAAAGTAACGGCGAATTTAACGCTCATGGATTCGGCCGCTAGAATGGGATCCCTTTTTCTAGGAGAATGTCCTATTATCCTCAACGATGGCTCCTGCTGCTACGGCTCACATGCGAGCTCAATGCACCGCATATATACGGTAGGCCTAGCTCCCTTAAACATCGCCCCCTTATTTCGGCAATCACCACCGACCGAGGAACCATCGGTGTAACCTCGCCTGCAAAATGCTCCTCTCTCTCTCTTTCTGGGCGAAGAAAACAAAAAAAAAACTGCAGCCGAGAATTTAACAATGAATGCATCTGTGGATGATGGAAGTTGGGGGCTGCGTAGAACTTATTTTTTTCCTGGAGATTTTTTAGGCGGTTTTTTTTTTCTCATCCCCTCGCCGCGCAACGAGCTACCACCCGTCCCAATGCCCTCGCGCATCTACCAACTGTTTAGTTCACTCACCCACCGCGTTGTTCGACACCTTCGGACGGAAAAGAGCGAGAGAAAACTTTTAAAAAAGGCATTTCGACGTGCATGCCGTGCTAGCCCCGAAATCTGCGAGCCGCGTGCTTTTAAAAGTGAAAGTCTGGAAAACGGAGCCATTTGCAGCTAAAAAAACAGCAGCAGCAGCAGCGTTTGATAAATGGGCCAGGTTGGCGCGCAACGCCCCTAAGACACCCGCGGGCTCCGATTAATAATCCGCGTTTAGTGTCGACGCGCACTAAGAACAATGCTAGCTCGTTGAAACGCCTCCACGAATCCAAGAATGTCTCGCAAAAACAAACGTTCGCGTACCTGTTGCCATGCGCGACTCCATTTTTAACCGCCTCATCCCGCGACGTGACGAACTATACGCAATCTGGAGGTACCATACAGTGCCTAATAGAGAACCCCCCCAAATAGTGCTCCCAGGGTGTACTTACTATTACTACTATACTATACTACTACTTACTGGGTGCACTATTTTGGTTTAACTTTTCGTCACAACTAGTGTTGGGTCGTTCGTAAATGAACGACAAAACACGTTCATTCACG
>JAQGBX010004170.1:0-15841 GCA_034698745.1 Megaphyllum sjaelandicum | reverse complement strand
TTGAATGGCAAACTCGATTCTCTGAAATTTTCGATTTTATGAAACACCCCTGGCATCAATTAGGTCATAAAATGGGGGTTTTACTGTATACAGTTTCTTGCAAAGTATGATGCAAAGACTTCGGACAACTTCAAATTTTCAAATATCGTTATTTATTTATTAGTTAAACGGAAAAAAGTAATTCCGTTTTGCACACGTGTAGCGTCATCAAGTATAAAACGAAAAACAAAAGTAATCTATCCATACTTGGCTCCATATAATTGCGGCCCCGGAACCAGGCATGGATCAATCCATTCATCCACAACGCTCGGAACATACTGCTTTTCTTTAGATGTTACAAGTATTACAAGTATTTTCAAATATAGTTCTTTCCTACCCTCGATGTAACTCAATTCTGCTAAAATTTTAATATATTAATGTACAGTACATGTACAATATCGCTGTGAATAACATGCAGATATATACTAGATTTCACAATTCTAAACTTTTAAATTAAATTGCAAAACAATACCAATAACGTATACGCTAACGGTAGAATCCTCGGAAAATTGTGTTGTCTAATAATAGTAGGAAATAAATATTTGAAAGCTTTTGTTTCTTTCAAAATGTCAATCGACCAATGTATGTTAGTCGTTTGACGAATGGCAGAATCTTTTTATACCTTTATATGCACGTAATGCTAACTAATCGACGACTAATTTGCACGGAACATTTCGAAACTTTGAACTCGAATGGAGTTGAAAGATTAAAATCAGTGACGAGGAAATACCTCAATCGATTTTAGGAGCCATTGGAGTGGTCACATACTCTTAACGCGCTGTGTAGATTTTATTCCACTATAAGGTACAGATTTTTGGTACTTTTCCTGTCAAATCCTTAGCTAAAAATAGCCACGCTTTCGATGCTTTTTATTTATAGCGATTCAACGGAGATATTTTTCGCATTAATGGATTTCCTGAGGAGCATCAGCGTGGTAAAAAGCTGATGCGCACTCTCACGTTTCTAGAAAACGTATTTCCTTTTTCAACAATGCAACAGTTTAACCAGTGTACAAATTTGAGTTTTGGTCGTATATTCGACCGGCTTTCTTTTGTTGACGAGAAAAGTAGGGTTTTACGCGATGGGTACAGTGAGGTGGCGCAACCCATGCAGTCAGCTTTTCTCAATATAAGAGGGCTGTTCAATAAGTAAAGTAAATCCCCTGTCGAATATATATTTTCATATGCAAAACAACTAAAGTATGGAAAATTTGCGAAAGAATAAGAAAAAATTGTCTACTTAATTTTTTTTCTTTTTTTTTTTCAAAGTTGACCAGTTAGATGTTTACAAACTACAAAATTGGCCCGTAACGTTTGAAAAATTTCCAAAATTGATCAAAAAAAAAATGTTTACATTTTTAAAATATCAACCACTAATGTTGAAGTTTTTGATATATTGATCAATGGAAATCTGGACAATTTTATGACATAAAGCATTGAAAATGTCCAAATTTGATCTGTTTAGGGGGAAAAAATTCAAATTTATATGACAAATTTTACATTTTTTATACATTTTGGCGCCCTTTTACCCTCGGGAGCCTCGGTGGGTAAGCTACAGTAAGCTCCGGTGTAGCCCACCCCCTGGCACCCCATACTAGTAGCTACGACCCTGGTGGGAACATGGCCTGACATTGCCAAGAGTGATCAGATTTCTGCGAATGAAAGACAACGCCTCTATCTTAAATTCATCGCCAAATGGTTTAGGTACATGGTGCCGGTATCATATGTCATGAAATCATGTCTGTGATTGGTCCACTGTCTTTGTTAACGGCAGGACATACGTCCAAGATGACCGACGAATTGGCCGGCGAAGCACATCCTGGCGTCTTATAGGGTACGCATTCGTTGGTACTTATAATTTAAAAAATTAAACAACCGACCACTAGCGCCAACTACCGGGCAAACAATTGGTAATGCATATCAAATGAGGTGTACCAAATGGCACTTTGCCAAGCCAGGCTCAAAGTGCGAAGTGTCACCTGGTACACCTCATTTGAAATGCATTATCAATTGTTTGCCCGGTAGTTGGCGCTAGTGGTCGGTAATTTCATTTTTTAAATTATAAGTACCAACAAATGCGTACTCTTACACTGCAACCCAGTTTTCTTCTATGCTGGAAAGGATACCTCGGTGCATTAGTGGGTCATAGGCCCCTCGATAAATTTGGAAATTATGTGAAAAAATATTCTGCCCCATGGCCCTACTATGAACATGTACATGAATGTGAAAGCCTCTTAATTTGATCACGTTTAATCCGATCAGCCATTTTATTCAATCGAGACCTTCGTAACGGATTTTTTCCTACGCGCGAATCAAGTTTGAACGGCTTTCATACATGTTTGGACAAGGCGCATGCGTGCATCTAAGCATCCAATGCATCATGTGAATTCACCGAGTATTTTTGAAAATTATATTCCAGCCTTTATAGCAAACAAGAAACGCTACTTACAACTTTGTTTTTATATAAAAATAATTTTAAAAACATGTAAATACATATATACGTACGATTAAATATACGTATTTTTAAAACATATAGCGAATTATTTTGGTAAGGTCATTCTTTAGCGTGTTTTTTGACGTTCGTCGTGTATTTCGGTCAAAATCGCCGCAACCAATGTGATCGAATTAAGCGGCTTTCACTATAGTCGAATACATTGAGTAACGTGAGAGATCTTGTTATATACCTAACTTAGCGAACAGCCCTGATATTTTGCCGAGTGCCAACGTGTTACTCCTCCGCTCGGTTCGTGGGCTTTTATGCGTCGTAATCTGCTTTGAAAACACGACGAGATGTTCAGATAGAGTATTTTATACGGAGGAGTTGACTGCGAAAATGCACTACGAATGTTTAGATTTAACGTTTTTTATAGGTGATGGGGAGGGGGGAGTTTAGGGGAGAGAGCTACACTGTAGAGAGAGAATCCTCGGTATAAAAGGCGAGGATAGCGAATAATAAATCTCTGGTTCCTCTCTCGTTTTCGGTATTATTAAGATCTGGGTCTGAACACCTGAATGAGGACAAGAAGATGTTAATGGGGATCGGATCAGAAGATCAAGTGATGGAGCTCGAAAATAGCCCCGCTTTTCGTTATAACAATGGCTTTGTTCCGCAATTTTCTCGCTCATTAGACTCCGTAATTGCCGAATTTTCCTCTTCCGCGTTGTTCGGCTTATATAAAGAGATTTAATTTAAAATACTCGATGATTGTTATGGCAAAGTGCGAGCTTAACTTTAGCTTAACTTCGCACAATTGTGATTATTAGTAAATGCACATGTATTTACATTTATGCAAACCAGATGTTAAAGTGACATAACTGAATATTTGATTAAATGGGATTAAGACAAGTGTAGTTTACTTTCGAGAGGGAAAAATAAGACCGTTATTTATTTTTAAATAGGATGTCTCGAATGTCTCCGAGGTCAACCTTATTATGTTGGTTGACCACAATTACAAATTATGTAAAATGTTTTTATACATTTACGCTACATGTGTACGCAACTTATGTTAATTACTCGTGGAAATAATAATCTTATTCAACCAACGTCTCAAACAGATGTGAAGTAATTTTATTAAAAACTCCCCTGTTAAAACGCACGTGTGAAACCATTGCTTGCAAATACATGCATGTAGTTTTTTAAAAATTATTTAAATAGATTAAAGTACAAATACTGGACGATTACATTGTGCCCGATTTAATTTCAATCGGACTTGCTGAAGCGGCCATATTGGAATTTGGGAACATGACCGCCATAGCGCCCCCCATACCACTTCAGCAATTTGTCGTAAAGGCGCATCATCGTAAAGACGCTCCATAGAAAAACACAAAAATAGATACATACAGTACATGTACATAAATCTCTTCTTTATATGTATAATTTGGTAAAATTAAAGTGCCAATTTCGATAAAATAAGGTTGATTTTAGAGAAATAGGTGAATTTTAAAATAAATAACGGTCTTCACCTTTTCCCTTTGATAGCGAACATTGTTTGATCGAATCATTTTCAATTAAATGTTGTTTTTTGTGGATTATAATATTTAGATGATGTTTCTACTTTCCCTAGCTGTATTTAAAAGGCGATTCACGAGTCAGTGCATGGTCTCTATGATACAAGTTCTTGTTTTTAAACAGGGTCTTCCAGAATTATTTACCCAATTTTTATTATGATAAATCTATACCTACATGTATAACGTTAATAAGCCAAAGCCGAATTAGTTCCATGCAATCCCCGTTTACCAATTTCGACTCAATTAACTTCGTTTCTTTTTTCCCGAATTTCATTTTTTAACAAAAGAAACGACGCTTTTAATTATAAAGTTTTTACGAAATGAGCTTTATTCGTGCCGTTTACTCTTTTAAGTTATTGAAGTATCATAAATTTCTTGTTTTTTCCTTATAATAAGCATTAATTAATGCCATAATGCATGGCTCCCAGTAAAACTATACTTTTTTAAATGCTTAAAAAGGAATCAAATCTGTTTAACTATTCAATTAAAACAGGATTAGGGAATTCTTTAAAAAAATCGGGTTATCATCTGCAATTGTCGACATCTTTAATGCTTTTTTTTTCGGCTAAACGTTAAGGCTGTCTTTTGCGGCAGCTTCTACACGTACAAGACTTTGTTGCGGAAGATTATATAAACGTTTCGATAATTTGTTTTTTCGGGATGCCACTTTATTAATCCTTTAATGCATTTCTGAAAGAAAACTTTGAGAAATCATTTATAAATAGCGGGTTCAACGTTCAGGCTTTGGAGATTACGAAGTTGATTCATCGTAGATAATACGGGTGACCGATTAATGATGCTAAGAGGAAATTTTCGCCGAGTTTCATAAAGCTTTTTACTGATTGAGAAAATATGCTTTTATCTTCGAAAGTTATTCATTCTTCGCCGGGATTAGCTAGACGGGAGAATACGTTTTGATAAATATGGACCAGAAATAGCATTTGTCATTTCTCAGCTTAAAATGAATGCGACCTTATACTGGAGCCAATGGCAATTGTTCATTTTTTGGCAAATTTCAGCTTGTCTCGTATTAAAAGTATGGCGCCACTTCATCGCTATTGTTTTAATGGTATATATTTTATCCTGCTTTAGACGACATATTGACTTGTCACCAAAAATTGGCTTCTGAATTTACGCTAATGTAACTTTAATAAGCGTTGTGCCGGGTGTGATGAAAAGATTGAAAAAGATTTGCCTCGAAATGAGGGGGGTGTGAAATGATGTTGCTATTTGAATGATGGCAAGTTACATCGAATAAAATCAAATGGCCTTATAACTGGAATTAGCCAGTTATAAGGCCATTTAATTTTAGTGCGAGCGACTAAGCAATGTGTGAAACCAGTCATAAGTCGTATACCTTAAAAAAGCCAGATTTTTAGATAGTGGGAGTCATCTGAAATGCCCCATTTCGTCTTTATTTGTCGGTATTTTTTTTTCTAAATTCAATTATTCTAGTGTATTCAGTTTTATACCATTTAACGTTCTTCTTAGCCTTAGTTTGGCACCTTTTTGTATTAGTTTTGACATCAAGGTTTCGATAAGTATACGGGTTATAGTTAAAAATGTGATGGGTTCTGGGTGAACCAGTCAGAAGTTTTAATTAACTTAAAAAACCGAGATTTATAGATAGTGGAAGGCATCTAAAAATGCAACATTTCGTCTTTCCTTTTCAAGAAATGTTAATTAATTATATTTTATTAAATGCAGTTTTAAGCTATTTAACGCTTTTTTAAGCCTAAGTTTGGCTAATGTTGGAGAAATATTGTTAAGAGTTAAAATTAATATTTTTTTTACGAATTTGTAACAAGGAACAACAAGACACCGTAATTATAACTCTGTAAATTTTATAAATTCATATCATACTGTATAAGTAAAACATTTTTTGACAGTAACATTTAAATAATTTCTAGAAACGTTTAATTTACCATGTTGTTTCGCATTCGGCACATCTCTCAATTCTCTACTAACAGTGTTCACTATTACATAATTATCAATTAAATGAATATCATGCATCGTATTTTATTTATTTTAATTTAAAAAGTGGATTTTATATAATTTTTTCACGAAGGTTTATTAAAAATAGTTTTATGGTAAGTAAACAGTTGAAATATTAACGATGGATAGGTCATCTTAGGTTTTTACTTTGAGCTAATAATTCATTTTCAAATCGACAGTTTCAGGGTGGATTCACCCTTAAGGTATATTTTTTGTGGGTCAGTAAGAGAACGTACCTTCTATTCTTTTATACGATATTTCATCATGCCATCACCTTTTTCTACCGAGGTTAAAATGTATATAAACTGCTTTTAGCTATTTGATCAATCCTAGACAGATGTAAGTTTGTGCGTGAAACAGTTTAAAAATACGAAACTTTGTTGAATTACAGTTTATTAAAGTGATTTGATGGCTGCGTCCTCTTTAATGCTCGCATCATAGTCAGAATAAAACGACAGGAAGTGACCCTTATTTATCAGAAATTCATTTCTAATTGAGTTGTTCTTCAATAGGAATTAAGGTTAACAGTCTTATCATGAGGATATCCCCTATATAAGACGTGAATCTAATGTCAGATTTCGCTAATTTCGATCTTATTAAAGCGGATGGAAAGGTATTGCTTCTTCAATGCTTTTCATTGGGTTAAGTACCTCATCACCATTAAAATAAAGGCCTTCATAAGTGAATAATCACTTTAATGTTTATTGCTAAAGCACGGCAATAAAAAGCGGGGTTTACTCCTGAATGAAATGTAGGGTGATCTCCGCTAGCACGAATGTAACGGAATTATACATGAAGTTTAATTATAATTTGAAATTGCATCACCTATATTAAATTTGAACATTTCTAGATTTTTTTAAAAGACTTAATAAGAAACTAATTTTGCTTTTCATATAATTTGGTTATAAGGCGATAAAACTATTTCTCAAAAGTTTATATTGAAGCAATTTTCTCCACATCTTACAAACTTTCAATCTTTTAGTCACTTTAAGACTTTCAATTCCATCAAAAATTACTTACAGTATAATCAGAATTTCATAAAACTATATTATACGTTTTTTAATATTTAGAGGGCATTACTTTAAAAGTTTTTTGAATATTTATATTACGCTTCATTACTTTATACCACTTCTCATATCGTAAACATTTTAAAAAACAAAATTCATAATATCACACTAAATTTTTTTTTACTTTTTTTTTGTTAAATTTCTATTAAAATTTAGTAAAAATCACATTTAACTTTTTTTTCAATATTTATTACATAATATAACATTAAACCTTATTATCTCTTTTTTTTTAATTTTCTTTTAAAAATTCACAATATCACATTAAACTTCTTCGAATACGTTTTACATTTTATTACTTTATACCACTTATCATATCGTGAATATTTCTTCAAGTTGCAGATCCGTCGCGTTATTTTACTTCGTACTTTATTTTTCAATATATTCCCTTCCCCACGGCCATTAATTTACTTTAGCGGTGGACAAATTAGGACGTCTAATAGCCATTGAAAACCTCCTAAAATGCAATTTGGTCGCTTTGACGATGCAGGCGACGTTTCTAAGTAGATCTCGTTCGGTATAATTTATATTCCCGACGAAATGCTTTTCCCATTAATTTTTGATATACCGGCGTCCAAGGGTCAACTGCATCAGCGTTAATTTTCCATCGATGGATTTTTTGTTGGTGAACCAACGTCCAATCAGAAAGTTGGCTGTCATTATTGCACTGTATAATCCATGCTGTAGGTGTCTCGGCGACCCCTTTCTATTAGACACGTTACATTTCGTTTTCGTTTAATATAATACTCGGAGCAACCACTCACTATCTTATTGAAATTTCCGTTTCCAGAGATCATTAATATTAGATAGACTGCGACTGCAAAATAAAATCTTTACGTTTCGTGCTCACGCCACACGCACGCACTTAAACGAATGAAGAAAAAATCCTTTGGGTTTTATTCGGAATTAAATTTCTCAGATGCTTTTGGTAGAAATAGTCGTAGACTCATCAAGCCCCGCATAATACCAACTACTGAATATCTCTTTGCGTTTGTCTCCCGGGACCAAAAAAAAAGAGGTTCTGTCCCCCCACCTCCCTCCCCCTTTTTTATTTCTCCCATCGCAGGCAGCACGTAGCAAATTGCGTATAGAAATTTTCTCATAGTTTAATTTAATTTCAAAGAAAAAATTCATCGGTGGAAATTGCGTGATAACGCGACCTCGTTTCGGGAATTTCAACACGATTTCGCACTTATAATTGCGGCGAAATAATAGGAAGAAGTTGCTTTTGATTGCGACGAAATTTGAAGTATTTAAAAACGCATCCGCCAAAATTCCCGCTGAATAACCACCCCCATTTTAATGCGCAAATTGCAGAAATGTTGCCGATTCGTTTTGTTCCGAGTATAAAACGAAATTTAAATACGAATTCTAGCGCACGCTTTGCGAAGAATAAACACGCATGAAACGTCATTAAACTCAAAAGCATCGTAAATATTTCCATATACGGAAATAATTGCGTTAAATTGCATTTCGTTAGGGCTAATGCATACATTATAATAGACTTAATAATTTTTTGTCGTGAATTTAATTCTGAAATTAGGGTGCGCATTCGTTGGTACTTAGAAGTAAGAATGTTAATTTTTTTGACCACTATATAGCGCCAACCAACGGGCAAACATTAATAATGCATTTAAATTACCGATGGTTTGCCCGCTGGTTGACGCTAGTGGTCAAAAAAATTAGAAGTAAGAATGATAAGTACCAACGACTGCGTACCCATAGACTGTCATTCGTATACTGCATGTGACTGTGTCCCACCTGGTGGTCAACCATGTATAGCGTCACTTTTTAATTCGTTGACATTAATCAGATTAAAGCCATCTGCTCGTATTTTCAGCGATCATTAATATCACTTCATCGCAATTTACAAAATATATAAAAGTCGACAGCGATTTTTATCTGCGATTGAATTTTATATTATTATTTGGTTGGTACGCTTAGATGACCGTCGTCCGTCGTTTGTTTCGTAATGGACGCAAATTAATTTGAAACAAAGAGACTAAACGAGCTGGGAATGGACGCGAGCGAACCGCAATTAATCTCTTAACCGGATACAGAAGGTCTGGCTCGATTAACGAATAACAATACGATCATTTATAGTTCTATCGTTACTTCCTTCTAACCGAAAGCTATAGTGAGAGGGAAAGGTGCAATTGCGTGGTCAACGCTGACCCATCACCACTGACCTATATCTCCAAGAGCGCATATTAATTAGCCCGAAATCACGTGGCTGCTTGCGTCCCCCTGGCGGTTAATTAGAAGGTAAACCATTGTTCGTCCGTTTCGTTATTTGTTAAGTGATTTTCTGCTCCGCGATGCCCCCAGAGCGCCCTCTAACACTAACGAGCTCATCATACGGCATAATTAACCGGTTAACATTTGTAGCCCCTCGAGGGGGCGCCAAAATTCACCTGCGCCCACTTCACCCATTGTCAGCAGCAATTTGTAAGCCATTTTAGCATTGTCTCGGTTAGGATTTTAGGCGGCAGACAGCCCCCTACACGTGCGACTTGAGCTGTCCACGTCGTTTTCATGCCTGCAGTTGTCATAGATGTGAGCTGCAAATTGCTTAAGAAAATTGAACTTTAGCCAAAATACCTATTTGGACAACAACAAAAATAAACTGTATTTCTTTCAATCCTTTTTATTTAAATTTTGATGGAATCTCGAAAAGAACTCGCTTTATACGAATTTCTGATATTACGAACTCATTTCCAGCTACCGTCCTGTAGCCTATGGACGAATATTGTCAATCTCTTCGTTTAAGACGAATTCCGATTTCGGATATTACAAATTCTCGACTAAAACGAATGAATTTTTAAAATTCCGAAACAATCGTGCTAGGATATGAACAATTTTAGGTACGTAATTTAGACATTAATTGGAGGTTTCCCTATAAAAGTTATAGCACCTTCCTATTCATCGGGTATAGGATTTTATCGAAACTTCAATGAAACTATATACTTTTTATTGTTGAAATCACGTTTTATCTTGTTTCTGATAATACGAACTATATGGTTTAAACGAACACTTGTTGACGTCCCACGAGATTCGTCCTAACAAAGTTCGACTGCATAATATAAGGGTGCTAGCACAAAGAATGTTCATTGCAGGCGCTTACCACTCGGCGTACACTAGCGCCACCAAGCGGGATAAGAATGCCGAGCAAGGCTGAGCTTACAAGAAGCGCTTATAAGCTTTCAAAAATGTTTGTAACATTCTTTTTTTGGAAATCCTAAAGCAGAATTTGAAGACACAGAGTGGCACACAGATCACTATTGGTCAAAAGTGTAGCCATGCACATATGAACTGTAAAAACGGGACCTGCGCTCATCATGAGATGCTAATGCGCATATGCAAGGGTTAAATTTACGCGGAATGTTTCACCTAGCACAACGTATCCAGTGGCGCCACAAACCACACTGACCATCACGCTGATATCAGCGTTCATTGTGCGCTCCAAAGGTGGAAACAAGAAGGTGAAAACAAGAAGCTGGAAGAAGCACGTCGAAAGTAAGCATTCTTTGTGCTCACACTTTAAACAGATTGACTCGAAGCAATATTGAATTTTTTTTTCTATAAAATCATTGTGTGCATATAGTGGACGCACGCAGCTATTTATTTACGGTAATCTTAACAAATTTTCCTGGCTTTCGGATCGATGTAGCCTGCAGTTCTAATTTCAGTTTAGGGCCTTTTAAGCTTAAAATGAAGCTTCATTAATAAAAATGAACGTCGATGGCCCAGCGGGTGCGAAGCAAGGAGGAGCGGATTTTTGGCTGAAAATTAAGATGGACAGGAGAGGCTTTTGTTGGCCAGCAGTTTGATTCATGAGAATGAGATGAGGAAATGGACGTTGAGTGAAAAATGCATTTACATCGACTGACCTCAGGCGGGGGGCCCGAGGTGTCACCAGGGGCGCCACTATATAATTGAATAGAGGAGGTGACCGATTACGCCGCTTAAGCGAGCCACAGTTTGTCACGATTCCAATCATTTTTTTGACGAGGAAACCGAGACCAGAATAGCGTAAACATTCGTTTAGACCAGCGTCTATTATACCGGTACGTTTATTTGGCCGAAATTTTAGCGCTTAAAATCCCGCTGAGTTTACAAAATATCGTTTGGCGTTGCATCGTGTCAACTGTCACTAATATACAGTATATGGGCTCTGGCTTTGTGTGATTTAAGACGAATTCGGGCAAAGATTAATGGATTTTGGCTCTATGGGCTGCCCTGCCATTAAAAAGGCATTTTTATTAAAAATGCATGAATGCAGCCAAGGAAAATGCGAAATAAATAACAATGACGGCTAAATTTAATCGCCGTATTTCCGTTTGAACCTGATGCATTTTGTATTAGCGAGGTTTCTTGAAGCGGTCATCAAACCTAGATTATACTGTATTTCCAAAAATGTACCTCCATCGTTATAAACGCACCTATAGACATTCGTGAAAATCCTTTTCCCAACAAATACATGATTTAGTGACGATGACGATGAATTCATTGCATCGTCGGAAATTGATCGATGGTATAAAATTTCTTTTGTCAATGATTTGATGGTCAGCAAAATGACACCATGAACGAAAAAGGACTTTATGGGCACCCTCTATTACCATATCGCTGAACTAGTACAGTATTTAAAAACTTAAATTGGAAAAATGCAATACAGTAAAACCTGGAAAAGTGACCACCTTTGAATGATGACCACCTGTTCACGTTGACCACTTTTTAGTGTATTGTTTTTTCTAGTGTACATTTCCTTCATAAAAATTCTCCGTATATAGTGACCAGTGACCACCTGTCTATTGTATACAGTGACCAGTTTGTGTTTTCTTTTTTGCAATTTTTACATTACCTATATATGCACCTTAAAAAGTGACCAGATAAACCCTTAAACCCTTGGACATGATGATTCTGTACTTTTTTTGGTTTTTTACAATACGTGTATTACGGTACATGTATAAGTGCAGTGTACATGTTCATTATGTTAATTTAATTCAGGCATTCTTTGTTTAGTGACCACCTGTGTACGGTGACCAACATAGCATTTTTTGGTGGTTATTTTTAACAGGTTTTACCGTATTTAATTTGGAAAGAGATATGGTGGACTCGCGTTATTACGAATCTGTAGGGGCCCTCAAAAACATTTCGTAAAACAGAAAATTTCTAAATGGGAATGGCATACCCACATGGAACAGAAATGCATTTGCAATGATTTGCAATGCATTTAAAATACATATAGATTGGGACGCCGAAAATGCATTTCTAAAAATGTATTTAAAAATGCGTTTCTTTTCCATGTGGGTAATGTGTACTGCAGTACACATTTTCACTAACAACACCCACATTTATTTTTACTCATTAATATCGTTTGGAAATCGGAATTTTGATCGGTTGTTCGGTTTTGGGGACAATTTTTCCCGCCCCAAATCTTATCAAATTGGAAGGTCCGAAATTCAACCCATTTGGGAAAAATTCCCCTTTCCCATGCAGAAAGGAAAACGGTGAAAGGAGTACCTATACCGTATGAGGAATTTGAGTTCGTAGAAAAGAGAATGTGTGTCATTTTAGTTCGTAACTCGAAGTGGACATTTACATTATTAATAAATGCGATGTAATGGGTTTATGCTTAATTTCCAGGGATGTATCTTCGCACTAGATGGCGTAACGCGTTTTTTTTTTGTTTTTTTTGTTGAAACTAAAACTCGTTTTGTGGAGCTTGCCACGCGCGACGGGTCATTAATTTTTCATTTTTACGCCATTTTTCCCCAAATAATGCAATAAAATTGCGAGTCCAATCGAGAATACAAATTGGACGGTCTTGCGGAGGACAATAATGACAATCTATAGAGTAGGAGGACCGCCACCAGGTGGGGGGGAAGAGGTGATAAGAAATATCCCTTTACAATCACTTTCTTCATTTTGGTGTTTTTTATTGGCTCCGATTAAATCTGCGCCTCCTCGTAAATCCACGACTGACATCGAATTCGCTCGGTTTTGGTGTTTTTTTGTTAGTCCTCGAAGGGGAAATTGCGTTTTGAAATCATAATAAATGGGCAGGCAAGCTGGAGTTGGAGACCATCTTCAGGTGTCCCTATTTTTCTATTTTAATATTTAATGACCCGATAGCAGGAAGGCAGGTTGTTTGAGTTAACTATGAAGTGCAGTTTTACAATGTTAAAAATCCATCTGCTCGACGTATAACCGAAACGTTTTAATGAGGGGTGCATGCGCGCGCCCAACTGGAGGTGCACTCGCACCGACCAAATTATACGTTTTTCAATTGCACCGAGACCATTGTCTGCGGATTTATTAAATGGGGTTTGTTTTTGCGTCTCGATACACTTCACTTTCACCTTTAGTAAATAATCATAGGCCCCGTCAGTCCAAAAAATAATAATATTAATAAAACTAAACTTGACCTCGCGCTTGCCTCTATATGGTATAAAAAAAAAACTGTCTTGACCCTCAAACGTGAGACTCGAGCACAACCTGAAGGCATGAAGCTGCTATTAGTGAACGCGTACTTGTTTTTTTGAATATCAATCATGTAATATCAGATAGTCTGGGTAAGGTTACGAGCAAGGGAAGCTTGTTTCCAGTCGCTTGTAAACCAGTGTCGTTTAGTGGTATTGCAGACGCATACCACTAAGCGACACTGGTTTGCAAGCGACAGGAAACAAGTTCACCGTACTCGTACCCTAACGCTGTAAAAACTGCGTGTTTGAAGAAAGTTTGTCCTTCGAAGTAGCTACATGAATATGTACATGTACTTGCAGCCTACTTGGTATATTTGTTAGTTCTGCAAATTACTTGTTTGAACTCTGCATGGTAAACATTTGAAAACATGTTCATTTTTTCATATGTAGGCTATTTTTGGAAGACATACATGTATTCCCTTACATACATTTATGTGTAAAGATGTTCCTTTTAACACGGTAATAATGGTGTTATGCGTTCATCAGCTGAAAGCAACAAACAATTACTTGATTGATTTTATTAATAACTATAGCCGAACTGCCTGGGTTGTATTTACCGATAGAACGAAGCGACGAAGTAGGCCTAATGAACGATCCACAAAACTTACGGAACCCCGAATAGCGGAAAATTATTTTCTTTTTCATTTTCGTTTTGTACGCGTTTTGCGTCATCACGTACAAAACAAACAAAAAGTAATGTTCCGCTCAACGATATAGAAGAGCCGAATTGTCACTTTAGTACTTTGTGAAGCAAGTAATTCGTATCATGTATGAAAATTTGTGTACTTTGTAATACAAAGTTGGGCGTAGCTAAATTTTTAAAAATTTCCAAGTTGACGATAAAGTTGCTACAGCTTATATAGTTAAAATGCTGACAAAGCAACCCGAGTGGGAATTTTTAGAAATTACATTTTAAATGATAACCTTGAAAAATTGCCACTGTTATCCTAAGTTTTGAAATCTCTTTAAATTATATTAATACATATTCGCTATATCGAATATGATGCGAACAAATGAATGTCAACAAAATGTAGGCCTATACATGACGAATTTGACCGCCATATACCTGTACGTATTTGCGGATTTTGGCACGATTTTGTTTACTTCAATTTTCGCACGTTTTCAAATTTCCCGACAATGGCATTGCAAACTTTCTTAATTTTGTTCAGATCAATCGAGAAGGGTCAACGGAAGGCATTAAATTTATCGGGGGGGGAGGGGGGGTGTGGAGCTGATGAAAGTTGGTCGGTATAGCCCGGTGACGTCACTTGCCGGCATTCTTTCGTAGCCACGTAATTACCCCCTTCGTAGGTAATAATATTAAATGCCCCATTCCTCTTCTATTAATATATTTTAAGCTCGGGTTAATGGGCCTCTTCGGGGTTACCCTCCCTTCCGCACGTGCGCCGGCCCCGGGGCCGAGGAGGGTTACGAGGGCATTAAGGTGGCTTACGAGGGGCTCTTACATAATGGACCCGTGTTTGCACTCGCTCGACGAAGCGCCCTCCGTTTTATTGTGATCTGAAGAGGAAGGAATCCCATCAAACAAGGGCCTAGATATTAATAATATATCCCCTCGCTCATCCCTCTTTTTAGTTCGCTTCGTTATAACCAATATGTTTTCAATCAACGATTTAGGAATAAATTTAGTCCTCGCTTCAATTTTTTTTCTTCGGGATATGATTATGATTTTTCTGTTTTGTCCCGTCCTAGTCTTTTAGATAAACGAGCGTCCCAAATTCTAGTTTAGTCTTTGTGTTATGGCGGGTGAATCTCCGAGCCCCTGTGGCGTAGCGCCCCGCATTGCAGGGGAGCGTGCAGTGATTGCCTAGGTGCAGGCGTCGGTTCGCCTAATACTGTATACAGTCGATCGAACCACCGCTTAAGACGAATCTCGACGATTCTCAAGTTGTTGGTTTAAATCGTGGGTCGAATTATTGGTAGTCAAACAAAACATGACTTCAGTAATAAGTGCAGTAAAACCTGGAAAAGTTACCACCTTTGAATGGTGACCAACTGTTTATGTTGACCACTTTTTAGTGTATTGTTTTTTCTAGCGTACATTTCCATCTTAAAAATTTTCTGTATAGTGACCAGTGACCACCTGTCTATTGTGTACAGTGAACAGTGCGTGTTGTCTTTTTTGAAGTTTTTACATTGCCAATGTACCTTAAAAAGTGACCAGATAAAAGATGAGTCACGTTACATCTTGCTTTAACCCTTGGACATGATGATTCTGTACTTTTTTGGT
>JAQGBX010004169.1:0-15842 GCA_034698745.1 Megaphyllum sjaelandicum | reverse complement strand
TGTCATGTGCAACTTATCTCTGCACTGAAAGCGCCGTTCTGTGCAGGGCTGGGGGCCACAGCGTTTTAAAAGGTCATATGCTAGTTCCGTAGAAATCCGCAGGAGGATCTGTATAGTTATAGTAAAAGGGTCAATTCTTGTTTACCCATTACATTTGCGTTAATTGCACATGTATTAGGAGTAACAAAGTACGGTCAACAATTTCCAGGAAACATCCACGAAAATCATGGCAATAACAAGATGGATTTTTTTTTTTTTTTTTGATATTGCTATTTCCCGAATTTTCTTCGCAATTCGTGACCCCCATCGCACACGCTCAATGTTGCCCCCATCACCAAGAACAGTGCAATTTCCACTCCATTCGCTAAATGCTCGCCGCTAGCATCGCAATTGCAACCAACTCGCTTTGGACGCATGCCAGACGAGCAATTATTTGATGAGCGATCATTGCTAACAACTGACCTTTTCTATTGACAGGATGTTGGACGCGTCGTGCAATAAGTGGATGTTGATGAGGTCAAATTGAGTGCCATTGATATTCCAGCGGGTTCGCAGATAGCCCTTGCGAGAGCGCTTGCGCTGAAACGAAAACGGCACGTCAGGGACATGTATCGAGCGGCTCTGTTGGGAATAAATATAGAAATCAACAAACCTCTGGAAAGAATTCTGGTGGAAACTTTGTCTTCTCCTTGGAAGGAACATCTTCGATGTTGCCCGAGTGAACCTGCAAACGCAAAAGTCCAACGATTAGGGGCGAGACACCAAAACAGATGAACTAGCACGATACATCGCAGCATAAAATGTGTCATTTTTTTTAAATTGCCTCATGCATAGGGCTTATCATGAAATGGTTGCATAGGATCGTGTTCTCAGAAAATATGGGATTACGGTTGAAGATATACTGATCTCAGCATGGTCGCGATGCAAATTACTTGAAAATGTGAAAGCTTCGAGAGATTGCGTTTCACCATCATCTTATATAGGTCGTTTTAGCAGAAATATTAGCAGTTAAGTCAAGAGTTTAAGAACTCAATACTGCGGAGTTCAATATGGTCGAGATGCAAATACCTATACAGTAATGAAAACTCTCGAAAGATTTTTGACCGTCTTCAAAGTGGATCACATAGTCATTTTCTCAGAAAATTTTAAATTAGGGGTTAGGAATCAAAAGATGCTAAGCTTCATTACAATAGCAAATGGGAATCGAGAATTTGTCTCATTTATCTTTAAGTGGATCATTAAAGGACATCTTTTATCAGGGTCTTACATAGGAGAAGTTTAGTCGAGAAATTGGATTTAAAGTTTAGGAATTCAGAGATTCTTACTGCTAAGTTAACCACGACCTGGAAGCACCCAATGTTATAAAATTATATAGAGTATTTACGAAGAAAAAATGGAAATGATTAGAAATCAAAAGCGAAACTTGATTTTACAACATTTCAATTGTTGAACATTATACTTTTTAATAAAATAACTCAAATTGTGAAGAAAATTTCTCACATGATATCTTGCAACGCAATGCAATAAAACCAGCATTTAAAAAAATATACATGCATAGGAACGGCATCCAGTATATTAATTTAAAATTATACAAATTTCAGAGCATTCGATTTTTTTAAAATTCATCTGCGACAACATCTAAAGTGTTTTTACTCGGAAAATCTTTCAAAACATACATAAACCAGTGAAGAAAAAAAATGTCATACTGAAATATTTTATTTGGATTTATTAAGCTCCCAAGTTTGATGTTCGTAATTTCACAGAAAAGAAAAATTGACAGAAATTCTAGAAAATTAAAACTGGATAAGTTTCTCACTACGGTCTCTCTCATTTTAAAATTTTTAGATGTTCACAAAATGTTCTCAAAAGGATTTCCATAGATGTTGAAACCAAAATGTTATCAAACCGTTAAAGAAGAAACCCTATAGTAGCATTTCAACAGAATGACTATAATACGATGTGAATTAAAAATACTCACATGTTTACCGTAGCAAGGAACGAACGCCCGTTCTAAGTAAAGACAGGAAAAAGAGTAACAAATTTAGCCTTCATTCAACCAGGAATAGAACAGCAACAATTGCCACGAACGGTTATGTTATGGGTTTATGGCCCACATACTACAATGTCAACATTAAAGTTGACAGTTTGGCAAAAATTAAGGTGGAAGACTGTGTTTTGCCCAATTTTTTTTGGTGCTTGGTATATTGCATAACACTGGGGATCAGCTTTTGCAAAAGCCTTATATTGCAAAACTATAGCTAAAAATAAGTGGAAAAATTTGCAAAAAGTAGAGAACTTTTATAAGTTATACTACCTCATGTTCTCTAAAAAAAATTGACACAAAAATATATGACGGAATAACCATTTCTGATAAAAAAAAAACAACTTCAACATTCCTTTTCGGAAAACCAATGTCTAGATTTTACTTTTTATAAATTAGTTTACTTACTGTACATTATAAAATGAAAAAAATCGTGGATTATTTTTCTAACTTTTAAGAAATTACAGCGCATGTGTTTTCCAAAAATGAAACTTTTACAAAAAAAAAAGTCAAATCTTAGCGCCATCTATGAAGTTTTCTGCTCAACTGCTATCAAAACGGAATTTTAAAAAGGGTGTATTAGTGTTAATTAAGTACCTTTGAAGTCCCAGATTTCAGCAGTTCTGATAGATTCGTGAATGAAGTAAAAGTTTCCTAGAGCCTGGAAAGTAGAACAAAAACAAAATTAACAATTCAGCAATGACGGCGACGCGACGCCAGATTTGCGACATATTTCACTTATTATTCGCGCCCGCTGACATGCTAATGAGATTAAATGCATAAATAAAAACAGTGTGGGGCAGCAAAGCACATTATCGATGCTGTTAAATGCGCCACGTGTGGGACATTAAGAGCACCATTGGGACGCTGAATTGCTTCTGCCAACCATGGGGATTCCTTCTATCAACAAGTTACAAGTTGAGGAAAAAAAAGTTCTCTGAATAATGACCGTTTTTCAGCGAATCAATAATGGAGGCAGAAAAAGTTATTTATTGGCCCATAAAAAGTTATTAAAAACCCACGTTCCAGGTCACAGATGCATTATTCAGAAGGAGATGGATATAATAAAGGCATACACGTTCAATGTTCGACTGCAGAACATATTTAGTTCAAAATGTGTAAAAGTTTCGGCGATGTAATACAGTAAAACCTGGAAAAGCGACCACCAGTTTATGTCGACCACTTTTTAGTGTATTGTTTTTTCTAGTGTACATTTCCTTCATAAAAAATCTCTGTATAGTGAACAGTGACCAGTGTGTGTTGTCTTTCTTGCAATTTTTACACTGCCAATGTACCTTAAAAAGTGACCAGATAACAGATGAATCTGCACGTACATCTCGCTTTAACCCTTGGACATGATGATTCTGTACTTTTTTGGTTTAGTGGTTTTTTACTACGTTTATTAAGTCTACATGTACATGTATAGGTACAATGTACATGTTCATTCTTTTAATTTAATTCAGGCATTCTTTGTATAGTGTATGCCCACGTACCGGTGTACAGTGACCAACAAAGCATTTTTTTGGTGGTCACTCTTAACAGGTTTTACTGTACATTCTTTTCGGAGATGATTTCATTTACTGGAAATTCGCTATAACAAAATAACTGTTCACACCCATTCAATCAGGTGATGATTGCCAAAAATTGAAATACTTAAGACAAAGAGTTACTAAATATCTCGACTTGGATACGTGATGAGAATAATGTTGGGATAAATTAATATGTATGATATTGACTACTATCTTATTGAAATCAGCTACAGCTAATCGAAAACAGTGAAGTACATGCAATGCATGCACTTGAAATGGCCAACAAGTATTATAGTTTTAGCTGCAGAAATGCGAGAAGAATGTTTTAAAAGTAAAATATATTATTTTAGAACATTCAGAAACAATATTGCAAGAGATTGGTGAAAACATAGAGGAACCATCGGTTTCTGTTGCTTGGTCCTTCAACTTATTCCTCTATGTTCCTGAAAGTGCCATACTGTTTATGCCCAGAGAAACTAAAGTTTCCCTAAACTTGCGGTGCAGATCAAAGGAAGTTTAGCAACATGAGTAAACATTTCAGTTTATGTGAAATACTGCACGTACAATCCTATACTAACAATACCATGCAAGAGTTCTATGTGTGATGGTATCATACTGGGTTCCAGTATGGACTGACTAAGCTTTATACATATATATTGATTACATTTTTTATTGTAAAAAAAACTACTGGAACATATGAAAATACTTTGAAAATTCACTTAGAGAAATGCACAAGTATTATCAAAGGTAAACTCGGAATAACAGATAACAGACATGTAGTCCCTTGAACTAGCCCAAATTCTTCGGTAATATTTCCCAATCCAGGCCTAAACAGCAAGTTAATCGAATTTTAATAGCACTTTCGGTCCAACTCGAAGAAGCATGCACTTAGACAAGACAACAGTAGTTAAAACAAGAATAAACTCGAAAGCAAAGTCAGTTGAACAAACATTCAGTTTAGAGTACTTGTTTGTTCTCTAAGCCACTAACAAAAGTACGGCTTAAAGGATAAAGACCTAAAACAAATACATGTAGCTAAAAGTAGTATTTTTCTAGATGAGACTAGTTTACGGCTGGTAGTAAACTTTGCGGTGACTTGGAAGAGAGCTTGGCACGGACCCTTTTATCTATAGCATAAGTAATGGCGATTTTCGCTACTAGGTCGACTAATCACATATTTATAAGCGTGAGCCTTGCTATAAGCCCGGTATAAGCTTGAAATACAGCATGCTGGCGTAGGGCCATTACTTAAAGAGGATATAAACCCGCTTGTAATATTTATCACTGAATGTGCCATCTAAATACAGTTCCAGAAAACTTTGAAATAAAATGGGTCCTTCAGTTAAAAATTGCAGACTTTTCGTTTATTTAAATTACAAATAAGATTTTTCGCAGATTAATAGGTATAAAAACTATTTTTTGTGTGATAATAATATAAATTGTATAGATCTGGTTAGCAAAGTTTTGCAAAAATGATTCAATGTTGAATTTCGTCAGAAAATATCTCGTCGACTTGACTAGAACTAGGTGCAAAATTCCAATAGATATCAGTAGTTTTTTTTAAGTAGCAAATCGCTGGGCCAATTCAAAATGTAAACAACTTCAACATTTATTAAGCGATGACTGAAACATACATGTATAGCGTTTCAATATGGTGACGTGATATTTTAATCGCACTTTTATCACTCAACCCCATAACATCATATAGTTTCTGATGATGATATACAAGCTTGTAACTCGGTTTTATGTACACCCCTTAATGGTATCTGCCAACATTGAATACATATACATTTAGTTCATCCAAGTCTTAGTGTTGACATTTAATAATAGTTCTCATTGTCATGTACATTATATTTGATCTTCATCTACCAACAAATACAGACTAGAATCTGTTCGGTGAAACAATTCCAAAATTAAATACGGGTGACATTTTTCGTATTAAAATACCGTAGGCAATGTCACTTCTGTAGTAATCCGAACCATAAATTATTTAGGATGTACATAATTGAAGCATATGCAAATGCCATTGTTCATGCGTGTTATGAGTGACATTCCAGTCAATTTAAAATATCGCGCTAATGTTTCACAAAGTTGTTTTTTTAATTTAACTGATTAAAAGACGTATGAATTATGGATTCCTTTTATGACTGTAATTCATTAACGGTATCAATAATTCATATTCCCATAATGTATGGCACTGTCAGCATGTACTGAAAGGCGTAAGCAAGCAATGTGGGGTAGGCCTACCTACATAAATATAAGGGTCATTTGTTCGAAATATATGACAATTTTACCAGGTATTCCAAATCGATCTTTAAAAATGCTTACCGTAAAACGTTCACTGCTTTCAAAGTCCTCGTCAAGGAACACTCGAATTCGGTCAAAGTGCATTAGTTCCTCAATTCCAGTCAACCGCCTACAAGTAAAAAGACGAAGTTGCAATAAATACCGAAAATGTACACCATAATTATAAGTGTATTTTATGCTTAAATCTCAAATTCACATTACTTCGGACAAGGGAAAGAAAACACTGAAATGTCTGGAAAATGCTGGGTAATTTGGAGGAAACACGGATGTTCTGAAGCCTGAAGGAAAAGTTTTCGATTTAGAAAACAAGGAAGAAAATATTGTACAAATGTTGAGAAATATAATTAAAGAAAATGCGGAATAGTTTTAAAAGTTACATTCTTGAAAAATGAACACATTGTAGGCCTTAATTGAATATTGATTAATTCAACGAAACAGATTTTCAAAAGCGAAAACTGCAATGACAAAGTATAATTTATTAAAGTTGATAACATAATTTCTCTCAAGAAACTATAGGATAATTCTTTCATCTTTTCACATAATGAGCATTCATCTTTAAAAATTTATCAGCAGGTCCTTACATTTCACATTAACGGTTCCATTTGTAACTTCATCTATACTTGTTTTTTATTAAGTCACGAAAACGTCTCAAGAATTATTAGATGTTAAACCTAACGAATTGCTTTTTATGGAAAATATAAATTCTGCAATAACTGTACATCCCTTCGCCAAATGATGAGCCTTTTTTCTATTGCGGGAAACCGCCGAAACAGACATGACAATGCAGCAGATGAACATGTAACGAATCTTGTTCTCAAAACCGCAAAAGATATTCGTCGAGGGAATATGGGAGTTATCGATCACGTGTGGGGCTTTTGGAACGTTGGCTATAGCAATAAATCACCACGATGCGTTATCAATTCCATAAGTATACATCAGTTTTTATGGTAAAAACGGATATCTCCAGGGAAGAGATTAGTCTTCCACTCTTCCAGTGCCATGGAATCAACAAAGGG
Source organism: Megaphyllum sjaelandicum (assembly GCA_034698745.1). NCBI lineage: Eukaryota > Metazoa > Arthropoda > Diplopoda > Julida > Julidae > Megaphyllum > Megaphyllum sjaelandicum. The sequence continues at coordinate 8,949 of JAQGBX010004169.1, read as the reverse complement.
AAGAGTACACACAAGAAAACATTAAGCAAGCACGGATATCCGTACTTTCAGAAATTCAGACCCCGGCTAAAACGTTAGCTCGGGTTGAAGAGGTCATGCAGTCCTGACGAATGATGCGAGGTCGCAGCTCCATCGATTTATTCGATTAATTTATTATCTTTTTCTTTTGAAAAGCATTACGTCTTCAGAAAGCTCGTAGATGACAAGTAAGCATATACGAAGTGGCCAATAAATGTCCATCGCCATTCATGTCACTTTTGCATTATGCAAACCAAAAGTATAAAAAATGGACTGCGATAATGCATCTAGTGTTGTGGGAAAGAGACATAAGGCGAACCGCAGCAATCAATGGCCCAGTTAAGTGAGATTTAGATCATCAACTCACAAAAAGAATACGGACAACTGGCGCCATCTGGTCGCCAATAGCTGTCCAACGTGTCATTTTTATATAATGCGAAATGTTATTGCAAAAATGGACTTCGTTAATGCACATAATGCGTTTAGAAGACAACAAGAGATCACACGCAATGGGAGCAATCATTAATGGCCGGTTTGCAACTAACAACTTAAATCGCCAATTCATGCGTGAAAAACACAGGCGCCATCTTGTTGTTAGTAACTGTCCACTGCCGTTCGTGTCATTTATGCATTATGCAAAATAATGGTGCAAAAATATTGACGATGATAATGTGAAATTCAATCAAAACTGAAAATTTTGGTTCCTCGAGTTTTGCTACGTGTAATAAACACGTTTTACTATAACAATACTTTACCAAAAACATCCCCTTCCATATTAAAAAAATTACCTTCCAGCTTAGAATAAACCCTTTTAATGTTTACTTCAAATCCGGATCCTTCAAACCAACATTAGACTCCCCTTGCATCCTTTGTCAGAAAGATCATCCAACATGGCCTCACCTTTTACAAACTTGCATTAACCCTCACATCGCAAAACTAACCGCAAAAGCTAAACTGCCTCCTAATCTAACACGCTCATCATCTCTAAAGATAATACTAAAAAATATACTAGAACCTAACATGTGGCTTTTATTTAGAATAGCTAAAACTGACGGAAAGCATGAAGCCTCTCACACCTTTCCTTAATTAAAAACTACCCAGTGTTTTTTGTTTTTTTTTCTCGTTATTTAATATGAAGAAACAAAATGATCTCTCTCTCTATATATATATATATATATATATATATATACCTCTCTCTCTCTCTCTCTCTCCCTCTCTCGTTAATAAACACGTTATGGGTCATGACATAAATCAGCGCCGCCTATGTGGAATTCTGTGCATATTTAACACGAGGGGCCAAGGGCTATCCTATAAAAGCTGAATTTTTACCAGCACACTAATATTCTAAAAACTGTCATAGGGTACGCTCCAGACGCGACTGGTTTTACAGTAACAGGAAATGGTGTCGCTTAGTGGTAAGCATCTGCAATATCACTAAGCGACACCGTTTCCTGTACTGGAAAACCAGTCGCGTCTTGAGCCTATACCCATACTGTCAAAGTAGCAGTATTTGATTAAAGAACCTCGGGATGTCATGAAACCATTATCCTCTTTTATAAAACTAACCTCTATCTGCAAGTCAATTTGCACGATTTTCGATTTATACATGCATGTATACTGTAAAAAAAACCTTTTTTTTCTTCACATTTTACTAACACCATTATGTAAAAACTGAACTCCGCGTTACAACACATGATAAATAGATACTTTTAAAGAATTTTTCGCTGTTCAATTCTATTGCTGTCAATGGAATAAAATGAAAAACACCGAAACATCGAGCACTAAGTTATTCATGTATGGATTTCATGTTCTTGTGAAACAGTTAATGAATCGAACAGTTTTGTATATATGCAATAAAGACAGGAATATTATTTGCAGCACTATGGGTCAATTGCATGTGTTAACGTTTACCACCTCTTGTTTGTTTGCAAAATCCTGTTTCGTAATGCTTGTTTTTGGGGTGCCCTGTAGTTTTACAGACCGTGAATGTGAAACTGACATTAAAATCTCCCAAATATTACCCAGCAAGAAATAAAAAGAGGGAAAAAATGGTGTCATCAATTACGTCAATGGCTTGCGTGCAGCTCTGCATTTTTCAAGTTGAGAAGTTCAGGGATTTCCAAAAGCCATAGGTGCTAATTATAAAGGTGAGGAAAATAGGTCTAAAACCGTGACGTCATACTTGTAATAAGTTCAGGGATTTTGTGAAAGTTGAAGGTGGGCAAGGTGGAAGAAACAGTAATTTTCTATAGGTACTTTAACCTAGATTAAAAACTCGCCTTCGGTTTTCAAAAATCCCAAGAGTTCTGACTTCGGAATGCAGAGCTGCATGACGTTGTGCATCTTTTTCTTAAATTTGCCAGTGTTTTCATGGGAGTTTTGAAGTCAAGGCCAGTATTTATTGAATGGAAAAAGCTTGTGACCAAAACGTGAATATAAAAAAATTGTATAAAAAATCATGCATGCATTGTAGGCTACATTGGAGCACATGCACACTGTAATACACTTCAAAGTACATTTTTCATTATTCAAATGCATCACTATCATTGCATTCCCGTCAATACACTTGAACATACATTTTCAAGTGTATTTTACTAACGCAAAGAGTATTTCGAAATGTATCACATGTTCTAATTACTGCAAATTTTCAAATTCATTTCTCTGCCAATGTGGGAAACCTACTGCATATCGGTAAACCAGGAGTATGTTTCAAGTTTTCGGGTGAGAACACACTGAATGCTTACTTTCGACGTGCTTCTTCCAGCACGTCGAAAGTATTAATTATGCTATAGATGAAACATTCGTCGTAAAACCTTACACATGCGCATTAGCATCTCATGATGAGTGCAGGACACGTTTTTACGGTACACAGGCGACATACAATCGAGGGCTACACTTTTAACCAATAGCGATCTGTGTGCCACTCTGTGTCTTACAATTCTGCTTTGTAAGCTCAGTCTGCAGGCTCGGCTAAGCTTTCTTTGTGTGCGCCCTCGTTTAAAATGCATGCCGCATTCTTATCCCGCTTGGTGGCGCGTGGTAAGCGCCTGCAACAAGCATTCAATGTGTTCTCTGCACCGTTCTCCTTTAAAATTCAAGTACAACTGTACATGTATCAGCCTTCCGACCATCTGAACTCGAGTTACAGTATTTTTTTTCCCCTTTTCACCATTTCATTCTTTCAATAAACGTCTATTGCGCGTAGGAGGAATGAGATACGAGGTGCAATATTCTTGCATAAGCCGTTCATTGGCATTACTCCTCGGCAGCTTCTGGTCCATCAACGAAGCTGCTTCCTCATTTTCAACGAAGATAACTTCGATACGACCTTCCGAGGCAGAATTGATGGGGGCGTCCCAAACGTTCCTACTACCGAATTAAACGATTGTTTCCAACGGGGCAAGCGGTGCCGCTCGATGGGGATTTTTAGCCGATTAAGAGGGCCGAAGCGTAATGCCGAAACACGAAGTTAGTGGCACGGAAGCGCTAAATCCAGTCGTAAAAAAGGGAACGCCGCTGTTCCGTCCCTGATGGAGCGAGGCATACATTCCGAAAGCGTGCCACTCCCTGCAGCATCCGTTTCCTCTCACGCCTCACTTCCTCTACCTATAGCCCTTCTCCGCTATCTGTTCTTATCGCGTTCTGCAGGAGTATTATTGCAATGGCAGTAATTCTCCTTTCTTCGTACGGGCATGCAATGATAATCCCACAAAACTCGTCTTTTTCTCGTCGAAACGACTGCGAGAGTTTCGGGTGAAGGGAAAACGAGTGAGACCCCAGGCAGAAGCCCTAAAAACGACCGAAATTGCTGGCGTGAGGACATAAATCCCACCCGAAACGACTCTTACCTCACGAATTCATCCACGCTCTTCATGGCTCCCTCGTAGTTCTTGCCGCCTATTTCCTGGCAGTGAAGGGCCACGAACAAAGGTTGCAGCTTCTTGATGGTCTGGAAAATAAATGGGATAACCCATGAAACGACCCCATCAATTTTTCTGGAAAGCACCAATTAAATGTTTGTTGTCTGACAAGCTTCCAGAAAGTTCTGCAATTTGGAAATTAATGGTTTCATGCGTAGACTAAAACCTGGAGTTTAACGTCGGGAGTCATTGCCCTAAGGTTTGTAAAATATTCCTAGAGAGGTACAGTATTGCACATTTCTATTCGACATTGCACCTGCAAACCAGATTGCCCAAGTTTATTGAAGACCAAATTCTGGTCTTCGACTTCAGTCACTGCTACACGAATTTTGGCAATTAATGTTGTAACGCTGTCGTTTGCGAAGTTTAAGAAAAAATTTTGATACGTCGTCAATTTTCTGTGTTATGATTCAAAAATGACAATCGCCTCCATGAGTTTAAGAAGTGGCTTTTCATAAGATATCCTGAAGAACTCTGCAAATTCGGTCGCCACATTGTGCTTGATTGAATTGTTTTTGTTTTGAAAGCAGTGTACAATATTAGTTCTTGTACAGGAACGTCAGGAATCAATTCATAAAAGTGTGCAAATGCATATAGGATCCCATTGTTTTGGCGAGGTACAACTTACTTGGTTATCTTACTGTTCACGATATATGCAGACACTCATGAGGTTATGAAACGGAATTTTTAAATTTGGCGTCAAATGGAGTGCAATGAAAAATTATATATTTTTTTACGAATGTAATTCCAATGTTTTTAAATGTTCCGTTCGACATTAATTAAACAAATCAGGATATCTAAGGTTTCTGAACAACTTTTAATTTTGGCAATGGATGTTAATGTGAATGTTGGCCAAAATAGACTATTATGCAATAGTCTATTTAAAAAAAAATACAAGTAATGTCGCCCAAAAAATTTTATGCTTTAAAATCCTACCATAGACGCAAAATAGCGTCTTTACTAATTTTCATTAACTTTTTCACAACATTTTCATTATACATGCATGTATCGTAAAAAAACTTATGCAAAAATATTTTAATGCCAATTTTTCAAAGTAAACTTTAATGCAATTTGTTCAAAACACCTTGAAAAACACCAATGCGACCAGCAAAACTACGCAAAAGTTTGTCCAAAGAGATGAATATTCATACAATTTATGCGAAGCTTACCTTTTGCAGTTCGGAAACCCACGCAGTCAGCATTTGCACCGGCTGTAAAGATTAAAAGCAATAAATTATTCAAGCGAACATGAAAACTATCTAACTAATGTTGAGCAAATAAAAGTGTCTGATCTGGCCTCGCCCATTTTGAAAACAACAAGCATGTGTACATGAATGTTTGCACCATTGTTCATCAACAAATACAATTCACGTGCATAAAGTTTTACATTAAGATCGCATAATCCTATAGACATGATTACCATGCACATCGCAGAATATCTGACCTCTCCCAAATTCTTACAGTAACTTCAAAATTTAATATTTTTTTTACATCTTGAACTGACTAGACCAATAAAAATTAATTACTGTGTCAACTAAACAGGAATAATTTAAGCCATTTCTGATATGAAGTAAATACGTGAAATTGTACATGTAAGTTATATGCATGCGCCTTTTTGCTGAAGCTAGACTTATATGAGGCGGCACCATGCGGGCAACGTGTTAAAGGGAGAAAATGGCATCAAAATCAAATTTGCATAAATTACTGTATATGAAAATGTTTGCTATATCCATAAAGAGTGCCTTTATGAGACTTTAGATAAATATATTTATAATATATATATATATATATTTTTTTTTTTTTTGGAAGGAGGAACTCCGCTATAGTGCTGTCGTTCAACAGCGTGCACGCGCAACGCATCCAGATTATTCTGATCCCGTCTGGCATCACTGCAAGACACAGTGTGACAGCACCTGTTAAAGCTTCCCTATCGGGAAAACAACAGGATGCCCATGCGAGCACCATGCTAGAATGCTTACATTCGACGTGCTTCTTTCGTGCTTGTTTTCTGCTTCTTGTTTCCAGCTTTGGGGCGCACAATGAATGCTGATATCAGCGTGATGGTCAGTGCACTCGGTGGCGCCACTGCATGCGTTATGCCAGGTGAAACATTCCGCGTAAAAAATTCCACGCGCGCATTAGCATCTCACGATGAGTGCAGGACACGTTTTTACGGTATATAATTGTACATAGGCGGCATACAATCGATGGATACACTTTCGACCAATATTGATCCGTCTGCCGCTCGGTGTCTTACAAATCAGCTTTGCGAAGCTTTCTTCGCGCGAGCCATCATTGCGCGCCGAATGCGTATAAGCGCCTGCAATAAGCATTCTTCGTGCTCGCACGTCCATAGTTCATCCCATAAATCGTTCCGAGCGGATCGTATATTTTTCGCCCTTAATCAGAAATGGCGGATGATGTAAACCAGGCGAGAATCCGAGGGCAGCGCGAACAAATAAACAGGACAATTGCGGGTAATGCACATCGGAGAGAGGTATAGAGAAAAAAAAAGAAACATTTATGAAACGTACGAGCTATTTTCGGAAGGAGTTTTTAAAGCATCCCATTCTAGGCCTATTTTCCACTATATAGTGCACGACGTCGAGGGATTCGTCCGCAGATGAAGCCCATTTTCTCATTACGGAACAATAAAGAAGCTCGATGGCGAGAGCCAAGATTTCCAGTAGCGCAATTACCTCGCATGACGCGCATTGCACGCACGAGCGATATATCGAGGCGAGAAAATGAGACGCATGCAGCCACTATGCAATCACAATTGGATTTCTTTAAAAAAACGGACGAAAAAGCAAACACCGTGCACTCCTGCTACGTGGCAAATAATCTCGACAGCTAGTACAGTACTCGATCTTGGAGGGCGGGCCGAGATGATGAGGTGAAATTTCACCTTTCAAAATGGGCACCCATAAACCTGCAATTTTAATACGCGATGGTCTTCGATTGGACACGGAAATCGATGATGCGCGAGTTCAACAGCGCAACAACATCGGAGTGCAAAATTGATTAAACTAGCTATTACTTTTGCTAATGTTGGTCGACGTGTTCTTCGTGACTTCGAAAGATGCGCGATTAGAGCTGCTGTTTCAGAAAAAGTCTGTTCCACGTATTATTTTTAATACCTGATAGTTTCGATTATTTTCAGGTGCATGTATAGGCTACTGTATATATCGTTTATTTAAAACAAATCGGCAAAAGGAAACATTTTCAAAAATAAAAGTCGATGCTGCGAGAAGTTTTCGAATGACGCGTAATACATGTATCTAAACATAAAAAGAAGAAAGTATGTGGTCTCGTATGAATTTCTCTGCAGGGCCATTCAAAACGGACATCCTCGCGTATAGTGGGTAGGAGGGGAATGCGGGTTGTCAGAGGTAAACTTTGAGGACGACCATTTCGAATAGCCCCTGATGAGGCATGCCTCGGGCAAAGCAAAACTGGTGCTAAACGAAACTCCGTTCGTTAGGCCTACTATCGGTAAGTACAGGTATAGCCCGGGCTACGCCGGAACTGCCAACTAGTTGGCTGTATATTCAAGTACTGTATTTCATTCCCCGTTTAGCACCTGGCAGGTATAAATGAAACCTTTCAACGTGTAAATGCTGAATACGTCTGCAACGTGTTAATTCGGAAAATCACTTCGCTAATAAATAATGGATGTATCATTCATACGCGTCAACAACGTATGTTTCTCCTAATTTATTCATCTCTAGGTAAATTCACGAACACAAATTACGGTTAAAACGTCAATGTTTTTTATATTCATACTTCAACTGCGGTGTTCTTACAAAAGTAAACTATGTACGATATCAAATCCTTTTAAGCGAAAACAATAATACTTATATTTGATAAAAAAAAATTTAAAAATCAAGCTGTGTGTTGTGAAAACTACATTTGATCGTGAATTTTATTGAAAAACAACGTTCGCGATTCTTTCTTACGAACAAACAATGACGAATGAAATTACAAAAAAAGTACTTTATAGCCTTCGTTCTTTTATTCGTTTTGTACATGTCTACGAAATGCCATTCCTATAAATAGCAATGAACAAATGTTACATGATCTCTGATCCGAAAAATGGATTCGAAAGAAGGAATCGCGTTTCAACGCCCACATAAACCTGCCTAACTTTCGGAATAATACAACCAATGCCTCACTTTACGAGTCTAGGTTTACACTATTACTTATGGCTTCGTTCTCGGAAATATCGATTTCGGAGATGAAAATGGTTTGTATTCACTTTGGCACTTTCCAGGAGTCTGATAATCTAAAGAACGTGCGTGTACACGACTTTAAACACTCCATACCCTCAAGAACGAATAGCAATTTCGACTTTTTTAAAAAAAAAATTCCAGCTAAATTATCGGATTAACAATAAATTACAAAAATATATTTAAAAAAATTACATTATGTACCATCGCCATGTTGCGAAATTCGATTATTCAGATGGATCATAGATGGCGCTGGGATTTCATAATCTAACGATTGTCGAAGTGTAATGTAAAACAGAAACATTATAGGCTACATTTTGTAATACTGTAAGATATCCTGCTATCTAGAATTAACATATACACCGTATTGCTTCGGGAAGCAGTGTGCAGATCAGGAAATAATTTTAATGCAACATTTATTTAAACTGCTATTCAAAAAAATGTAACCGCTGTATTGTTTATTGCATGGAAAATAACAATTACAAACTCAAATGTAAAAATGGTTTACCGGTATTTCACGAAGACATTTATAATTTTGTATAATTGTGCAAGCTGGAAAATTCAACATTGCAGGATTTCCTCTATTTCATAATTTTAAAAAAATGGATGACAGAGATCATCATTAACACCTTTTTCCTCTAGTTTTTTCTTTTACCTTAGAGGCTTAGAGGTTAGCATCCTCGTCTTGCATTCGGTAGACTCAGATTCGATTCCCGGGTCGGCTATCTTCGATTGTGGTTTTCATGGTTTCCCACAATTTCTCCAGGTGAATGCTGAGATAG
>JAQGBX010004168.1:0-15843 GCA_034698745.1 Megaphyllum sjaelandicum | reverse complement strand
AGGACTTTTAGGACTTTTTTTTAATTTTAGGACTTTTTTAGGACTTTTAGGACTTTTAGGACTTGGTCACCACCCTGGGAAGAAGACCCCCTCAGCGACACTATTCGAACCAACAAAATCAGGAATCAGGGTTCCTCCAGAAATCTCATAATCAACTTCCCTGACTTTTCCAGGGTTTTTAACGAAGTTCCCGGACTTCTGACATTTGCCAATTTTGTATCCACGATTTTGTAAAAACGACACCGAAGACATTCAATATTTTGTTGCCAATTTTAAAAATTAACAAGAAAATGTTGAATATTTTTAGAAAATCAGCCTAAAAGTTTCTTAGGAAAATTTTAAAAAGTTCCCGGTTTGTCCGCGGAATAGGTTGAAAATTCATCTAAATTTGCATCCGAAAAAAAGTGAATTTTGCAAATGTGTCCTGGAAAAAATTGAAAATTTGGCAAATTCGTCCTCGAAACTGTTGAAAATTTTGCAAAATTGTACTCGGGAAATTTTTCAAAATAAGAGCTAACCAAAGGGAAGCATTAATTTCGGATTGTGGGAACATTATTACGTTGAATTTCCTTGGCTTTTCCAAAATAAATCATTTTTCTCTGACTTTTCCAGACATTTCCAAGTTCCCAGACAATTCCAGACATTTCCAAATTCATTGACTTTTCCAGACATTAACAAGTTTCCTGACTAGTCCAGACATTTCCAAGTTCCTGATTTTTTTTTCCGGATTTTCCAATGTCATTCTCATTTAGGAACTTCCTATTTTACGAACTTTTTTGTCTTCGTAAAAACGCGAGTTGAATGTACAAATTAAATTAGACGAGTGAGATGCGTGGAAATCTAAAGCCCGGTATCCACTAACGAAACAAGGTTGCAAAACACTGTTTCGCAACAAATAATTTTGTGCAACATTTCTGCACAACATTTTTTGCGAAACAGTGTTTCATGGCATGTTTCGTTGAGCACTCTGACCACCGGTAGATCAAAGGGTGTTTCCAAAACACTTTTCACGGCGCTTCAACGAAAGAAGCGAAATGGGTGGTGATGTCAGTTTTTTTTCATTCTGTACGTCATCACTACTTTCCATCTCGATTTACCCCAACACGTGAGTATACTCACGTGCGGCGTGCAGATCGATCAGGGGTGTATGTTTATAATGTTTTATGTATTGTTATTATAAAATTAATGTGAGAACAACATTATTGATATGAGTTCAGCTGAATGCAGTTGACAACAATGTTATGGCTGGAATTTTGACAAGTACATCGTACAGTGTTACGACACGAAAATGAGTATTTTTGTGGCTAGAATATGACTTTAAATAAGTAAATATTGGTTAAAATTCATAAATTTTAAAAGGAACTGACTATCAACTCGTACTCCAGCCATAATTTTGACCACAATAGTATGGTTATAATACGACTGTGTAGGCCTACTCGTTATTTTCGAGGCATGAATGTGCCCCCAATGCTCACGGCTGAACTCTAATTATATCAATAATTCTGTTTTCGCAATACTTTAATAATGACAATACATGTAAATATAAAACATACACCTGATCGATCTGCACGCAGCAGTTTTTTATGGTGATCACACCACTTTGGTACAAAACATGTTTTTTGCCAACTTGTTTCATAGAATTGTTTCGATGGTGCAGTCATAAATGCTTCCGCAACCTGTTTCAGAAACTGACTGCACGAAACATATCTCGGAAACGTTTTAATGAAACCTCGTTTCGCGACAATGTTTGTGAATCTCACGGGTGCGAACTAAAAATCCTAATTACATGTATCCAGATCGGGTCAGCAATTTCGACAATCACCTCAACACCCTAGATAATTGCGATTTATCGGATCTAGACGTTTTCATTTGCATATATGGGCGATGTGTTTTTGTTCCGAGTTGAAAAATAATCCCGTAAATCTCGTTTGAAAAACGGAAGGAAACGTAGGTGAATTATTGGGGGATATCCGGGACGTCCGCCATCTTGCTTACAGGAAATGTGAAGTGTGTATTTCTAGCCGCCAACGAGCGCTTTTTTCGGACGGGCTTCGACCTAGTTTTTGGCCAAAATTTCCCTCCCCTAAAAACGAGGGCTAAGTGGAAGAGGGGGGCCCGGAACGCACCTCCCGCACCAATTTCATTTTGCAAACAATGCAATAGCGGACTATAGAAGGAGCCTACTTTGGGTCATTGGGCTGCTCGAACAATAGAAGTCCGAAGGCACGACGAACAAAAATGCAAAATGGAGAGACGAGCAGCAGTTTCCGACAAAAATTCGGCTAAACAACGAAAGAGGACACGAAAACGGTACACTTTTAAACCTGAGATTAATGCATTCGTGTCAAATGTAAAGAATTCGGTGCGGCCGATTGACCGCTTGATGAGTTTGGTTTATCGACACCGAGTAAACACGCTTTGATGAACACTTTCTGGTGGGTTTGTTCCATGTTTAATCATATAAAATGTGGTTAACATATTGACGCTATGATGAGTTTGATGACGGTGATGATCAACCGAGATCAACACCGAGTAAACACGCATTTACATGTACGAACACTTTCTGGTGAGTTTGTTCGGCGTTAATCGGATATAATTTGATTACACTGTAACATATTAACGCTGTGATGATCAACCGAGATCAACACCGAGTTAACACAATTGACTAACACTTTATGGTGAGGTTGATGTCACCGAATGTACGTTGAATGCACTGAGTAAACACAACTTTACAAACACATTGTTGAGTTTGCTCGATGTCAACGAATGAACAGCTTGGATTTGAACCATTTAAAAGCATTCGATTGACCTACAAATTGTATTTGCAATCACTCAACATTTGGGTAAACACGTATTTACGAACGCTTTCTAGTGAGTTTGTTCGATGTCAACGCATATGCAAGCTGAAACCACCGTGCGGTAGTTGGAGCCACCTTTTCGAAAGCATATGATTTGAGAACTTGGGCTAATGCGCAACTCATTTGCATTTTTCCCTAATTAAAATGCTGAGTGGAGTGCTTTTAAAGTTGGGGAGGATGGTGTAATATGGCGGTGTGACAACCATATCTGTTTTCCGTTACCAGTTTCGTTTATCGTAATCTCAAATTGCAAAGTGCAGTAGGCCAGTTGAGTACAGTAGTCTCTCTCGTCTTGCATGGGTATCGAATTTATTTCTTTTTTTTCCCTATTGTTATCGTCGAAACCTATAGGCGCTTATCGGACGATTACGAACATCAAACTTCGTGACGTGTTTTTCTTATTTTCTTCTTATTTTTTTTTTTTTTGAACAAATAATATTAGAAAAATATTATATGCCAAGTATTAACATCGACATCGCATTAGGGAGATGAACCCTGGGGAAGTTTCAACTAGTTTAAATGCATGGGGCGTCATGTTTAGTATAGCAACAACTTTGAGCCTGTTATGATGCGAGGCCCCGCGTAGAAAAGTATTTACTTCCATGGATGGTTAGCCGTATAGATTAGGCTATGCTAGAGAATCGTACGAATGAATAGAAGCAAATGCTCCCAGTCGTACATAGCACTGAATTGAAGCGAATGCTCCGCGTCGTATTACCACTGAATCGAAGCGAATGCTCAGCCACATACTACTAAATTGAAGCAAATGCTCAGTCGTATTAAGAGTATATCGAAGTAAATACTCCGAGACGTATAACGAGTGCATCGAAGCAAATGCTTCGAGTCTTGCGAATGCATCAAAGCAAATGCTCCGAGTCTTGCGAATGCATCGAAGCAAATGCTCCGAGTCTTGCGAATGCATCAAAGCAAATGCTCCGAGTCTTGCGAATGCATCAAAGCAAATGCTCAGTCTTGCGCTGGCATCGAAGCAAATGCTCCGAATCGTATTACGAGAACATTAAAACAAATGGTGCAAATCGTTCACTTAACCTCGTAATGCAGAAATTTGTACGATTAAATTTATAATCAGGAATGTACAGTACGTTTCGTAATTTATCATGGAAGGTTCAATTGATAACAAACACACCACCGAACAGATGCTAACTGTGCATCTGTTACGAATTATTTGATTTGTGTCGACTCCTAAACATGGAAAACATCTATACCCCTCACCCGCATCAGCACAAGCGCGCTTCGTATTTTATTACACAAATTTCTATATTTTTTTCCACGACATGAAACGTAAACATGTTTTTGCAAGTAGAGCATAGACTCCGAAAAATGGAGCTTAAGTTCGATATTACGAAAATTTGTAACGCATTTTGTTTTCCCCCCAATGACATGAAAATGCAAACGAAATTACCAGCCTGAGTAAATGCTCTCGGAGCGTCGAGCATTTTCTCCGAATCGTCGAGCATAACCTCAACATCCCAACCGATGTTATTTAAAAAAAAATATATATATATATATATATGCGTCACGCTTGGACGCGAATTTCATCGATTTTTGCGACTAAAATCAAAATTGAGCAAACATGTGCCGTTGAGCAGAAGCCTCGTTCGCTCACCCCTCCTCCTCCTCCTCCATCTTCCGAAGAGTAAACACAAAGACCCCCCTCCCCCTTCGTACAAGCTCGTTAGGCTTTTTTTTTGTGGTATTCGAAGGTATTTGTAAGCTGCGGAAAAAAAGAGAAGTTCACTCACCAGGGTCGCTGCATTCCTGCGCTTTAAATTCGGTCCTATTCGCAGCGCGTATATTCCAGAAAACGTAAAATGAGAGGAACGGAAGTCACTTTTTAGGTAATTGAATGTTAGGCGTTTAAAAATCAACTGGGCATTTTCGTGTTTTTAGGCCTCTCGTTTCACTTGAGGCTTCGCTCTTTCCTTTCCCCTATCAAGCTCTAGCCTTCAATGCCTTTGTCACTCAACTGCTTCAACAGCGAAGGCTTTTTTAGGCGCATGCTCAAACGCGATGCGGAATGAAATGGGATGAAGGGGAAACCTGACGCGGAATTCGTGCGCTTGGCGCTCAATTTTTGAACACGATTTTGACCGAAATTGACGATGGACGTCAAAAGCACGCTAAACATTGACCTTGTCAAAATAATTTTCTACATGTTTTAAAAATACATTGATTTAATCGTACGTATGTATTGTTAAAATTATATATATATTTTTTTAAAAAAAGTTGTATTAAAGTTGTGTTTGATGTTGCCTGCTTGCTGCAACGGCTGAAATTTAATTTTCAAAATTCGCGTTGAAATCCACGTGACTCGTGAGTCCAATCGCTGATGTGTTAGATGCACTCATGTGCCTTGTCCAAACTTCCAAGTGCTTGTATGAAACACGCTCGAACTTATTTCACGCGTAAGCGTTTCGCAGACACGTGGAAAATATGATGACCGGATTAAGCGACTTTTTCAAAAAGGACAGTACAATATAGGAAAAAAAATCCGTTCTGAATTGTTAAGGAATGACGTCATCGTCAGAATTTTAATGAATCACGCCATAAAAACTTATGAGAATGATGTGATCATCAGCAATTTAATAAGGGGCCATTTAAAAAGAACATCCTCATGTGGACAGGGGGGGGGAGGGAAAGAGGTATGACCAACTCGCACATCCACTTGAAACAATGCCAAATAAAACAATTCCCGAAGAGAAATTTGCAAAGTTTTCAACAGTTTCCGAGGAGGAATTTGCAAAGTTTTCAACAATTTCCGAGGAGGAATTTGCAAAGTTTTCAACAGTTTCCGAGGAGGAATTAGCAAAGTTTTCAACAGTTTCCGAGGAGGAATTTGCAAAGTTTTCAACAGTTTCCGAGGAGGAATTTGCAACGTTTTCAGCAGTTTCCGAGGAGGAATTTGCAAAACTCAACCTTTTCATAGTGCAAAATTTACGTTTTCAGAGTAGAAATTAGCAAAACTTTCACAATTTTCTGAATGCAATTTTTGTAAAGATTCTGACGTCCGAATTGGGGGAGGGGGTTTATGATTGACCGGACACAGTGCGGACAGGAAGTAATGGGGAATCTAATTTTGGGGAAATTTTGAGGACGTCCTTTTTGAATGGCCTTAAGTAACATACGTTTCAATGAATGACGTCATCGTACTTTTAATGAATGATGTTATTCATTTCAAATGTCCCATATTTCGGACAAAAATCGGCAATTTTTCGGAGAAAGACGTAGTTCTACGTCAAAGCACTCAAATAGAACTGAAGAACTGGATGAAAAATGTCGTAAAAATATTTATTTTGAGAAGTTTATGCCTAATTTCAAAGATTGTTTTCGAGAAATCTTTCTTTTGTACGGCAATATTCTTAGCGCTGTTGTAGAAAGCCTTTACAATTATTCACCTATAGTATGTACTTTTCAGAAAGTTTTCAACCGAAATAGTAAACAATTTTATAATTTAAAAACGAAGGGAATTTTTGTAAATGACAAAGATTTTCTCAAAACTTCTTTAAAAAAAATCTACGAAATTAAAAATTCTTTTAAAAATAATACCGTATAGCAGTGCTATATTTTTTAAACAAACAGAATATATATACATATATACATGTATATTCTATAGTTGTTTTGTGGAAAGGAAATTGAAATACGCGTTCTTTTTTTGTTAAAATAACCAAACCATACCCATTTCTGTGGAATATTCATTTTTTGTATGAAGTAACCTCGTCGTGACCCCAATAACCGCAATTGTTTTATGGATTAATTATGTATGTTATGGATGGAAAATGCACCGCTTAGGGAAGAGTAAATATTTGTATTGATAATGAGAAAGAAATGAGAGGTTTTACGAAGTACATATGCGCAAAAGATACACGGGCAATATTTGTACTGTATAACAAAGAACACAACTTCTATTTTTATGTAGGGACGCCCAAGAAATGAGTTTTTTATACAAAATTATTAATATCAAAAATGAAATAACCGACTTGCAGTCCATCACTTAGTCACAACGTGATTTCAACAATAAGAACGAAAGTTTTATCAAAGTTTATATAAATTCCTACCCCACGTACAATATACAGTATATAAATTAGGAAGGTGCTGCAATTTATCGGGGAATTCACCGTTATACAACGAACCTGATTTCATTAAGTTTGTTTTAGCGAAACATAGCGCGAATGCTCGGGAACCCAATCATTCATTCGTTTTAGCCGAAAATTTGTGACAATTCCCTATATATAGAAAGGGAACTGGAACGATTTCGTAATATCAGAATTCTGAATTCGTATTAAACGAAGAAATTAACATTATTCGAACATACGGGCCCTAGAAAGGGAACTTGAAACGTGTTCGTAATATCAGAATTCTAAATTCTTCATAAACAATGAAATTAACAATATTCGACCATACTCTGGAAAAGGGGACTGGAAACGAATTCATAGCAGAATTCGGAATTCGTCTTAAACCAAGAAATTAACATTATTCGACCATACCCTAGAAAGGGAACATGGATATGATATCGTAATATCAGAATTCGCCTTAACCGAATTAATAAGCATTATTCGACCATATACAATGTACATTATTTAATACCCTAGAAAAGGAACTGGAAACGAGTTCGTCTATCAGAAATTTGTCTAAAGCGAGTATTTATTGCGTAAACATGTTTTATAACGAAGCAAATTCCACTTTATTTTTAAATGAAATACATTTTGGAGTCGCATTTTGGAAGCCGCTTAAATTCGAACAAGTTGGTTCCAGCTGAAATGTAATTTTTCTAAAATATTATTAGATGCTTAGAGGCACGCATGCGCCTTGTCCAAACGTGTCTGCGCTTGCTCGAAACAAGCTAAAACTTGTTTCGCCCGTTCGTTTTACGTAGCTAGACACGTGATAAATATGATCGAATTACGCGATGAGACGACCGGATTAAGCGACCTTTTTTCACAAAGGGCAGCGTAGGAAAAACCGTTCCGATTGTTTTGATCGAATAAAATGGCTGACTGAAATAAGCGTGATCGAATTAATAGGCTTTCACTGTATAAGAGCGAAGCTTAACCGATGACGACGTCCCTCGCATATCGTTAATTTTTTTGATACAATCAGCTGATTATTCTGCCTGTCAAATTTTTGACTTTTCATGGCTCATTTCCTGATCTTGACAAGCATCGAAGCCGGGGCTTTATCAAATTGGATTAAACGTCAATGCTTTATATATTTCCTCCGAAATTTCAAGTAATTCGTGCCTTAAATTTCGTCCTTGGTTATATATCACGTGAGAGGAAGCGGAGAAATGCTTAGCGTATAATAGGCTTTTAAGTTTATTTTCCTGTTTGTCAATACCAATTATTGCATCAAAAGAGCTTAATAATACGCGCGCCGCATTTAATATTAAGTTAATTATACGGAAGATTATCCTCGATTCTTTCACAATGACTTCCCCTCCCCCCAAGTTGTATTTTGAAAATTTTCATTTGCTGAGTATCGAAAAGGCGTTTATTTCAGGGTTTAAACCTAATTTAAAACTTTCAAATTGCACACACTCTGCATGCTCCTATTTAGCCGGATGAATGGACGGTATACGGGGGTGTTTTAATTGGCCAAATAAAAGCTGAAATGGACAGATGTTTGGTTTAATTTGGCAGAATTTAATATCGGGTTATGCGCAGGATGCCACGCGAGTCACGTGGCCTTTAATTTTCTTATCCTGTTGTTTTTCTGTCGACGTAAATTATACTATTAGATTACGACTTTGTCTATTATTTTCGTGAATAATGGTCACCAACTGCGCACTCTGAAAATTACTCGACATAGATACGTATAAATTAGAAAAAAAATGTATATACGAACGTTTATATGAATATAAAACATACGAGATAATTTTTTTAGAAAAAAATGAATGAATGAAAGATACAGAAATTATTGATGGCATTAATGAGATCTGGTGGAATGTAATTTGTAATTTTATTGGTGTGAAAAGTACTGTTTCCCAGAAATAATGCATTAAACGTATGTTTCAAAATATACACTTTCGTGGGAAAATATTGTATCGTTAGTTATGAATAAATATGTTAATAGGAGTATATTTTACCTTAGTTATTACATTTGGAATTTTATGGGGTTTTATGAAACATGAATTTTAAAATATGTGAAGATAAATTTCAAAAAATGCAAAAATAAATTTTTAAAAATATGAATGGAAAAAAAGGAATGTATTTTACGTGGTTAGTTGTAACATGTGGATTTTTATGGTTTTTTCATGAAAAATAAATTTAAAAAGGTATGAAAATAAATTTAAAAAAAAATATTAATGGAAGAAAAGGAATGTAGTTTACGTTAGTTGTAGCATTTGGGTTTCTATGAAAAATATGTGAAGATAAATTTCAAAAGGTGTGAACATAAATTTAAAAATTTTGTAAAAATAAATTTCAACAAAAAGGAATGAAAAAAAAAGAATGTTACGTTAGTTGTAACATTTGTTTTTTTTTCAGAAATTTTTTTCGTATTTTTTAATCATTTTTTAAATATTTCGTATCACTGTAATATCGGTAATTGTTGTAATTATTCTCGAATTATTTGAACATCAATCCTCAATTTTCAACGCGGACATGGCTAGTAATTCAATTAAACGCTTCATGTAAACATTCGATAAACACTGGTGACACCCCAGGGTGGGTGTAGGTGGCGCTGCGCAAACATCCGCAAAATATGACGTCATAAAACGGCTAATAAAGTCATTAATGCGCCGGAAGATAAATAAGTGAAGGGCAAAAAAGCAAAAATATAACCTGTATAGGTCGAGTGTCGTGGGCTACGAAATGTTCGCCTTATTATTCGGGTGTCATATTTGCTTTTCTCGCCCTTAACTACCAAGGCGGAAGGACACACGGCGGTGAAAAAGTGCACTGAAGGAAGAACTTGTTTGTTTTTCAATTTAACGATGATACGCAAATAGACGCGAAAGGGTTTAAAGGTAGCGCCATCTACCTAAAAAGAAAAGAGCATTCACCTCATTTTTAATGACTAATAACTGTTTTACAATACAGTCTACACACTCCATCGTGCTTTTCCGCATTCGGATGACTCACTTCAAACTAATTGAAAGTAATTCCAATCATCAACAAAAGGTGTATTGAAACGTCAGGAAAATTAAAAATGTCTGGAAAAATCGGAGAACTTGAAAATGACTGCAATTATCTGGGAAGAATTTTGAAAAAGTCATGGAAATTCAACGTATTAACGTTGTCACAATCCAAAATTAAGGATTCTACGTGGTTAGTTCAGAGCCCAAATGCAAACATTTTAAAATGTCTTTCCAAATTTGCAAGATTTTCCACATTTTCGGAAGACAGATTCGCGAAATTTTCAACATTTTTAGATAACAAATTTTCAACGGTTTCCGAGGATAAATTTGCAATTTTTTCTGCCTTTTCACAGTATAAATATTATACATTTGCGACCTTTTCCGGATGTAGATTGGAAAAACTTTCCACATAATTTTAATGTTTTTTTTTTAATTTAAACAAAAATTGTCATACGAATTTTACAAAATTAAAAAAATTACTTAACTTAATTTGCAAAATATTGAGAGTTGTCCTGGGTAGCTTTTGCAAAATCGTGGATAAACTCACGGTAATGAGTGACTTACTCTCTTTAAAAGTGACTTATAGTTTCTTACTCCCTTCGATTCACGACTTACGCCCCATTTTTATTACGAAGTTGGTGTACGATGTTCTCCTTTAGTCTTATAAGCGGATAAACCCACGTCACGGGGCAACGCATCCAAAAATTCGGCAACAGCGGTTTAATCGCTGACCTTTCGACCCGGGCTGCGGCAGACGTTGGGTGGCGCTGACGCGGGCTTTTAATTACGGCGCTGCAGTTTAGAGCGCCTTAAGCCTAATCCGCTTCGACTTCCGGATTAATTTCAGCGTTATTGTCCTTCGTCGATTTTTCGGGAACAATGGTGGGTGGGGGCGCTGATTACTCCTTGTTTACTAATAATTCGGGCCATTCGGCCTCGATTCACTCGACCAAAGACAGCTTTTGACCCCGAGGGCCGCCCATAAACTCCCTCGCCTTCCTTTCACGGACGACCCTCGGCTTAAGACGACGAACGGATTAATTCGTTTTAAGCGATTCATGGACCGTAATCCCAATCCTTTTATCGTTAATCTCGACGAGTGTCCACAAAATTATAGCTACGATTAAGAATACGAATCTAGGAAGATTCATCTGGAAATTCAGCGTATTAATGATGTCACAGTCCACAATTGATGCACAGCGTGGTTAGCAAACTTTTTAAAATTTACCCAGTACAAATTTTCAAAATTTTCAACAATTTCGACGTTTTCGACGACAAATTTGCAAAATTTTAAAATTTTTTAAAATTGCCAAACTTTTCGTAATAGAAACTTGCAAGATTTCAAATCTTTTCCAAGCACACATTTAAAATTTTTAACTACATTCGAGGACACATTCGCATAATTTCCAATCTTTTCCGACGATAAATTTTCAAAACTTAATTAACATTTTACGAAGCAAACTTCAAAATTTTAAAATTCTCTCGTTCTAATTTTGTAAAAGTGTTCCACATTATCATTAGTAATTAAATTTTGAAAAATATTGAACGTTTTCCTGCGTCGATTTGCAAAATTGTGGATAGCATCGACACAATGTCAATTTTGACATTGTCTCGCTCAGGGATCGAAATTTGTTTAAAAATCTGAAAAAAATTCAGAAAGTTGAATATGAAATTTGAGGGAATTACATGTAACTATGATAATGATTCGTATTTCTACCTTAGCGTTTCGCGGGGGTAAAAAGGTTGAGAAAAACCGATGTAATGTACCGTAAGCTGTTGGAGAAAGGAAACTGGGCAGTGGTCATCGCGAGGCCATTAAAGTTCGGAGGCAATAGATGTCACCTTCGAAAGCCTCCCGACAAAAGATACGGTCTTCTAGTCGAGAAAGGTGACCGCCATGATGGCGGAAGTGCTGCTGTTGGCAGCAGGTGGCCATTGCGCTACCGATTTGATTCATTGCCACGGCTTCGGCTAATGGCGCTTTCGACTCCATTAACTCGCCGAGTGACCGTTAAGAGCATTACGATCCCATTTGGAAAACCCACGCGTCCTTCCAAGATGGCCGACCGACACTTCCGGCCTGAAAAATCACTCTCTGAAAGGGGAGAGGAGCAAAGGCGTCCGTCTTTCCGACAATTTTTGAATCCATTTGCGAATCTGCGATTCGTCCATTTTCGTTCAGAACAAAAAAAAATGGATAAAGAATCGATAGGGTTCCCCCAGACCTGGAAAAGTCAGGAAATGTGAAAATGTCTGGAGAAGTCAAGGAAGAATGACGAGTCTTTTTTTTACATTGTACATTTTCCAAGTACAGTCGTTTTCCGAGGACAAATTTGCCAAACTTTCTACATTTTCCAAATACAAAATTGTCAAATTTTTAAAATTTCATTAGTAAATTTTGAAAAATATTTTACTGCGTCGATTTTGAAAAATATGTCAATTTTTGATAAGGAAATGTTTTACTCATTTTAATTATTTTGGTGCTTTATTATTTCTGAATTTCGTAAATTTGTGTATGTATTATCTGTAATTGTCTCGTTACATTTTTAGCATTGTATTGACAGTGGCACGCGTTCATAACGTACCATTTTAATATTATCTAAAGTTTGTTTTAACGAAACATCGGTCGAACCTGGGAGTTAACTCGAAAATTCATCGGTTTTAGGCGAATATGCATAATATAATATTTAAAGAGTCCTACATCGAGTCTGAATTGGTGAATTTTCTAAGTGCATCATTTCTGAAATCGTATTAAGATTCGATGTCGCGGCGCTCTTTCCAAAGCCCGAATTTCGTGAACGAAAACGAGTTCATTAGACGTAATTCTCTCCTAAAACTACGCATCTATCCGTTTTAATTATACGAGTCATTAGTGAAATTCAACGCCCGAAATGACCAACGCTTTTATACACTGGGCTAGGGTTAGTTAAAAACAATTTTCGCCGAGAGAATTTAATCCTGGAGCTCATTATCTTTTCGGCCTGAATTAGCATAAAGGCTATTGCTGCTGCGGATGAATTTGCATATTTATTCCTTCGCATTAAGCCAATATGATGGACCGGAAAGACGCGCTCCAAACACCGCCACATTTTTTGGCAAAAATCATCTCGAATCTCTCGTCGAGCGTAAAAACTATGATTTGTCCCGGATTATAGAATTGAGAGAATATTCCAGGGGATGAATAGAGAAATAGCATCTCATATTCGAAAAGATAATGAGGAGTGAGCTTGTATATATCGTTATGTGAATATATTATATCGTATAGTATACAGTGAAAGCCGCTTAATTCGATCGCGTCGGTTGCAGCGATGAATGTCGAAGAATATGCTAAACATTAACTTTACCAAAATAATTTGTTCCATGTTTGAAAAATACATGCACGTATTTATTCGTATATGTATTTGCATATTTTTAAGATACTTTTTTAAAAACAAAATGTATATACAGTAATTAGTGCTTGTAGTTGGCTGTTTGCTGCAACGGCTGAAATTTCATTTTCTAAATAACGCAGAATATCCATCTGAGTACAGCCACTTGCATTAGATGCTTAGATGCGCACTCAAGATTATCTCAGAATCTATTAGGGCTTCCAAACTTAGGTTCAACTTATGTTTGCATCGAAAACTTTAAAATGTATTTACTTTTACATCGCACAATCTCGATTACTGCATTAAAATTTTGGAACGTGTATACGCCAACCAGATGCGGTGGCGCCACCTGCGCGTAATCTAGGAGCGCCCGAAACGACCCGTAAGCCAATGAAAAGGAGGCCTACTTTTTCCGTGATTTTAAACATGACATGGACTTACCGTCAACGTTGTCAGCAGTTCGATGCTAATGAATTGCTCGTAAATAATTAACTCTGCTTTAATTATGCTCGATGCAACGCGCGACGTAATCGTCGTTTATCAGTTGCTTTTGATGCGGGCGCGCCACCTATTGTTTCGCAACAAACGACCCCCAAAACAAACAATGGCGGCGGATAACATCGCCTCTGATATCCGCTGCACCTAGCGACGATAAAAACACT
The DNA here is from genome assembly GCA_034698745.1 of Megaphyllum sjaelandicum. Taxonomy (NCBI): domain Eukaryota; kingdom Metazoa; phylum Arthropoda; class Diplopoda; order Julida; family Julidae; genus Megaphyllum; species Megaphyllum sjaelandicum. The sequence goes on along the minus strand of JAQGBX010004168.1, from coordinate 1,859 downwards.
CTGACTTCATTAATCCCGTTAACGGAAGATTAGATAAAACTAACGGTGGCTAACGTTATTATCTCACGAGCAATTTTTGCGATGACCTCCAGCGACGCTTACAGGGGTGGGTCATCGCTTTAAGGTCATCGTTTCCAGTCACCGCGTCCTAAAGGGTATGGACGAGTAATGTTCATTTTCTAGTTGAAGACGAATTTCGTATTGAGGTATTGACGAACGAATTGTCGAGTTGCCGAGCATTCGAGCTACGTTTCGTTAAAGCGAACTTTTTGACTACTGTGTATACGAAACCACGCGTTGCAGGAATGCATGGCTGGGAAGCAAACTGAGATTTAATACATTTTCCTAGAATTCGCATGAAATTATGTTATTGACGTATTTTTGTGACTTATTTATTTTTTTTTTTTTTTGGGGCTTATTTTTTTATCGTTTTCCAAGAGTTATTTTTGAAAATTTTAAATGTTTTTCTCTCTTAATTTAGAAATATTTTCATAATCATCATTGTTGAATTACATTTTCATTTGTTAATTTTTGAAATTTTGAACATTTTTATTGTCAATATATAAAAATTTCAGCTTTATAAAACTGTTAAATTTTTTTCAAATCAAATTTGTCAATTTTTCAAAATTTCCATATGGGAGGGAGAGCTGTGCTTATTCTGTCACCCGTTATCAATAACAGTAACATTATTTTTGTTTTCATATTTTCTAAAGTTCGTTTTAACGAAACGTAGCGCGTTTAATCCTAAAATTGGCAATATCCGAATTCAGAATTCGTCTCAAACGAAGAAAATAACATTACCATAGAACGGGGACTGGAAACTAGACGGTATTATCGGAAATTCGTCTAAAGCGAGTTCTTCGCAATAAGGTTCCTTCATCAAATACATTTACAGCGAATGAATAAATGCGATGGAAAATCCAAAATGGCCGCTATGTTCTCCGAAGCGCGAGTTGATTAAGAAACGCACGTAAGCGTTAACGATCTTAAATAATCTTCGCGAGCTGCTTTTTAACCATATTTAACATTTCGCTATAAGCGAAGTTGAGGAAGAAGAGCGTTAATGCAAATGAGAATAAAAAGTGAAAAGCAATTTGGAGTTAGAGCTTTTTCTGCGCTATGAATATTTGATTTGTTTCATCTTTTCTTCATTCTTTCCGCTCGATGCGGATAATGAGGATAAAAAAGCCAACGTGAGAAATACGCTACGAAATGAAAAAGAGAGGATGTTAATGACGAACACGCCAGTTCACTACATCGAAACATTCGTTTTAACCGTAGTTCGTATAATCGGAAGTCGGACCAAACGGGACTTCGACAAAATTTGGATGAAATCCTAACCCATGGGAAGGTGCTGCAACTTATTTCGGAGAATTCCCCCTCATAACGTCTTCACGCGACTTAATTAAGAGGGTAGCCTACTTTAGGAGTTTCGGATGTCCGATATATTGTCTGAAAAAATGCTCGATTAAATTTCCGAAAAAGTTATGCCCGTGACGGGCATAACCTTGAAGCCTACACCGGTGCAAATTGTTTGGACCAGTCGAATCCGCCATGACATTCGTATAAAGAGAATTCGGTACTTATCGGTTATATCGACTACCGACCCCAAAAGCATAGAAGCTATGCAGAGAAACGTCAGTAACAGTGTGTAAAATGTGATTTCCAATGTTTTATGACCTAAATGGGAGCTCCGCCCCCAAACCCCCGTCGAGGGGGGCTGCAGCCCCCACACCTCCACAGCGGGGACCTGCGGCCCCCACACCCCCGCTGGCCTAACCTAACCTAACCTAAACTAGTAACAATATATTTAAATTCAACTATCGAAAATCAAATAGTTGAATTTAAATATATTGTTA
>JAQGBX010004167.1:0-15845 GCA_034698745.1 Megaphyllum sjaelandicum | reverse complement strand
AAGCATCGGACGCGACTTTTGATTGATTCGCAGTCTGTGATTCGTGATTTGTATTTCAAATTTAAAGGAATTTATTTTAAAAAAAAATTGGAAAAAGGGCATAATATTTAGCAAAGCTGACAAAGTTGTATGGAAAGTTCAAATAGTTATTTTGTGACCATGCGACTCCCCCCCCCTCATTTCTATAAATATGCATTTGTTTTACATTCTGTATGCTATATTTACAGGGTCCCCCCAAAAAATTTATTTTCAACTTTCAATGACAATTTTGAAAATTAACAGAAATAAGAAATTAAAAAAAAAATTGCATAAAATATTTTAAAAATTTGACAATTCTGTATTCGGAAATTGTTGAAAATATATGTACTTGGAAAAAACCAGCAATTTTTTTAAAAATTGTACTCAGTTAAAAACCAGCAAAATTTTTTAAAATTGTACTCTGTAAAAAAGTGCAGAATTTTGCAAATTTGTACTCGGATAATTGGAACTCAACAACATGACTGCATTGAAATTCCCTGACTTTTTAAAAATAAGCCTTCTTCCCCGAGCTCTCCCTAACTTTTCCAGTTTTCCAGGTTTTCCAGATCTGGAGGTACCCTGATTTATTAATGTTTAACCATGAGTTGGTTGTTTTTATGGTGCGAATCTTTTAAATTTTAGATATTAGTAAATTTAATTAACAAAAGTGAAGTGCAAAAAGAGTGCATGTGCCCATGTAGACATTTGTAATATAACCCTTCCCCCTCTTGGGTAGACAATGGTGTACAAAACGAGATCCCCCTCCCCCCCCCCCTTGGCTGTCTATGTAAATAATGAGCGGCCCTAATGTACATATAGCTAAATCAATGGATTTTAATTAGGCAGTAAAGAAGCATCTACGCTGTATGTAGCTAAATATTTGTCACCATATCTAGAGGAAGCCAGTGAATTATTTCAAACTATTTTGGCAATGCCACATTTGATCACTTTTGAAGACGTTACCAAGTCGCAATAAATGCATTTCATATCTTCCCCTCTCCTCCCCCAAACATGACATTTTTGCATGAATGCGGTATTTTTTAATGCTAGTTTGTCGAACAACGTACTGTATGTCGCAATTATATCATTATCAAAAATTTGCATTAATTTTTGTTTCAAACTCAACTAAACGACATCGGAAAAACTGAGAACTTACAAAAGCATTTGAGATAACATTGAAATATTTTATGTTTCGTATTTGTAAATCGAGTTGAAAATCCCATCACTGCAAAAAGCTAATGTTGATAATGATAGAACAACAGTGCTTATAATATTCGGTAATAAAACGCTCCTTTGATAAAAAAAACTTATGCGATTACAAATTGCTATTACTGCCCCAGAAGGATGGCAATCACTATGATCACCAGCATTATGCCGGGCAGCCATCATTAATATTTTTGTATATAGATCTGCTGACAGATCTGTTTAGTTTCAATCAGAATTTGATGAAAATGTTCATTGACATTTATTGGAATGTTTATTGGTTTATTGGAATGGTTTGTTGGATTAGAATAAGCTACCTGCTGAACCCCCCTCCCGCGCTGCTTTTGATTTACGTATGTCACAGCTTGTTCTGTCTAACTATGCACAGTTTGTATACTAACCCAGGTTGGGTATAAGCATTTATTTTTAAACCTTCCCATGCCTTTTCATGATGAATACAATTTAATTATCATTATTATTATTTATGGCTTCAAAAATCGCCGCACTACCAATAATAGACGGTGCGAAACAACACCTAACTCATCGATCTGGTAGCCATTTTCCAGAGATACTGCTCGTAATTCCTTGTTGCGCACCGAGGGTCCATACTACGAGTGATTCCCGTGCTTGTGTTTAATGCCGAGAATTGTTACGTAGGCCTTGGGAATACATTGTATAGTGCAAAAGTGCATTTATTGCTTAAGTTAATCTCTAAAGAACTATGGCACCAAATAAAAATCGTCCATACGTATCGATGCCATTGCATGGCATATGTCAGGACACACTATCAGGGAAAATAACACACTCAAGCTACAAGTACAGTATATGCCTATAACTGGAATCCTTCACTTAGAAAACCGCTGCACCACCATGCCATTTTTCATTTGAATTTCATGGTTTCCGAACCACGTTAAAGCCAAGTAAGCAAGAAATTTGCATATGGCACTGCTGAATTGCCATCGTGCAAGACAGCATGTAATTGGACTCTTTGAAAACGCACGCTATTTGATATCCGAGCAGATCCATTTGCGCCGAATGGACGTAAATCAAAAATTGCCTCCTTTCAACTCGATTGAAGTTTATTTTTCTATTTGAAAATCTGAATTGAAATCGCATCAAGTTCATAAAGCGTGGCTTCGCTCATTTGAATAATCCAGTTTCCCCGAGAAATTTCATATTTATCAGTCCACAGACCTTTCCTGATATATATATTCTACAACATTGTACGCTTGCACCTTTCACTATTCATGAATTCGTTTTAGAAATGTGACTACGTACAGAAAGGGGCCACGTTTCTCGTCTAAAATACGAGTGGAACCACTGAAGCAGATTTGATTCCGAAAAATGAAACTCCCCTTTACGCGACTCCCGAGGAACTGTTCTGCGATTTCATTTCTCGTCATCTTGATTTTACGGCATTCCCCAGCTATCGTATCTATTAATATTTGGCCCTTACTTAGGAAAAAAACAACCCAAAATTCAATTTTTGCATAATTGGGAAATGTTTTTGCCGCGTTAATTCCAAAGGCACAAAAATACAACGGGTGCTTTTGTGAGTAGAGTTCACCACCTGCGCTTTTCATTTCATTATAATTTCAAATTATCAATCGTTCACCCAACTGTTTACTTTGACAAGAATGTTGAAGATAACTGGCAGACATGGCAGAACTGGTTAAACATGCACTTCATTGGTTACATGAAATATAAATAACAGAGGTCTAATTGTGAAGTTTCCTCTTTTTATAATTGCCTAGGGATGATATTTAGTCCAGGAATCTAGTTCCTGAAATTTTAAAATTTTCACAAATTTCAAGGTAAGAGATCCTCTCAAAGTGATATACTACTAAGTTTATAAAATAAAAAATACTTGCAAACAGAAGACTCGAGTTAGATATTTTTAACAATGTTGTACTTTTATGATATTTCATAGGTATTTTTTTTCCACACATTTAGATGTAATAGATGTTTTGAGCAGCAACTGGACATGATTTATCATTATTATTGTTACATACAGTATTGTAATCAGATATTAAATGTTAAATGGAATAAAACAAGAAAACTAACGATATTTTCAGTTTTCCGGCAGTATTTTTGAGGAAACTAGTGAGTGTTTAAAAATAGTCTTTCAACGGATTTTAGGGTTATAAAATTGTAGTATTTTTGAGGGAAACAAATTTGTTGGGGTGACTCTGCTTATAGAGAGCCACCAATTTCGTCGCGTTAACCTCTGTACTAGGTAACTAGGATATCATTTAATATTAGAACAAATTCATCATATGATAGCAAAGTTCGGCACAAGTTAACATAAAGTATTTCTTTATTGGTATTATACAAGCTGCTGAAATATTTCAAGTTTTATAACTAGTCCGTGTAATATTTTATAAAAAGTAGTTAACCTGATTAAGTGGGAACAATAAACTCATGTATTGCATCTTGTATTCCTGATTAAGTTAGCAGTTTCTTAGCAAAGTGTAAATGAAATACGTAACATAAAGAAGACCACAATGCTGGCTAAATTAATGTAATTCTCATAATGAAAACTTCGGGCACATAGCTAATCGCAGCATGGTGTTTGTCTGGAATACAACAATTTGTACACCAAAACCGATACCGCAAACAAGTGCGCGGAACATTTATGATAATTGCTAATTGCTTTAATTTCTCCGTGGTCCCGTTTACTGCCAGTTTTAAGGCGTGATTGGAATGAGTCTATCAGAAATGCCAGATTCAAACTGTGGCGTAATGTCCATCATTTCGTCCGCCCTCATGTAACTAATACCAGCTTGAGGTTCCACCGGAACGGGTTGCCTACCTTTATGCTTGCGTGCTGGTGGCAATAAAAATAGAATACACAGCGCCATTGCCATATGCCATCCACTGTGAATGTATTTGTAATTCTCCTCAGTCTCTAAAAAGGCAAAGCACGCCAGGCCCGCTGCTGCAAGCAGCACCCCTGGGAGCAGGCACAGGAACCAGACCTTCCTCTCGGGGAAGCAAGCTTTGTATTGTCGACAGTGCCATAGCTGGAAAAGAAGTTAAAAAGTCACATCTGAGCATTAAAAATTCTAATCTGATGAAATTAAATTTAACTGACAAACGCTGCCAGGAATTCAAAGCTGTTTTGCCCAATCTCCGAAATTTATTCCAAGTACATACAGTTTCATCAAAGAAATTCGTTTATTGAAAGTCAAGTTCTCTAGAGAGTTTAAACGTCAACTAGATAATTCTAGCTTAGACGGATGTACGAGTTTTGTTAATTCGAGCAGACAGCGAACAGATAACGGCAACTAAATTTAAATGACACATTGCCTATCATGTATCGCAATAACCCTCGAGGATCAATCAAATTAATTCAGGAAAGTTACATGAAGCACGTTAACAAGGGTCTTGCTTCTTTTAATTCCTCATATACATGTACATTCATTCTAGCCATGGTACTGATTGTAACAACAAAAATAATTATTAAATTTATAACCTCAATATTAAAGCTCACACTTCATATTCAGAAAAGTACGATTTCCGAAAATACAGGATTCAGACAACGTGGAAACGAGATTCCAACAAATAAAAACTGAGTGCAATACTAAATATGTAAACACCCCAAATAGAGATTAAGAAACAAGCATATTTACCCAAGATATTGAGAGGATAAGGACGCCCGTTGCCGATGGAATGAGGAAAACCCAGAGACCGGTGCGGTCGTACTCCACCCCTAAGGCTACGCCGACAGCGCCGGCCATGTGTAAAACAGAATAGAGCTTCGGGTGGATATCTGCCATGACGACCAAAGTCACCCAAACGGCCATGATGGCCAGATAGAAATCGCAGAATTGCAATACGCTCAGTCGCATCAAACAAAAAGTGTACGCTTCTTCATCACACGCGTGATAAAACTGAAATGGCAAACATTTCAAAGAAAATTAGCTTTGGTAATGAAAGTCACCAACACGCTGTGACGAAATACTAACCGTAGAGAAAAACATGGTGAGAAAATAAACTAAAGCCTCCGTGTAGAAATTGCGGTAGACTGCCAAGATAACGGCAGGGATAAATAATAAGTTGCTAAGCGTTAACAACAGAGTCGATAAAAGCAAATCAAAATTCGGAATGGCTGATCGGCCGTCGGTGCATCCAAAGCCTTTCCAACCTACAATTGAATATTGAGGATTAGGAATGCAGTTTACGAAATTACGACAGTTTAAAGATTACAAATGATGCTGGGAAAAACATGCCACAAGCTGACTGAACACGTTTAGACAAGAAGCACGATATGTAACAAAAAAAACATTAAGCCGAAATTAGACCAGAAAAAAAAAACTACGTAAGAGACAACAATGAAACTGGACACAAGCTAAAGAACTGCAATAGCAATCAAAGCATCATATCATCATATAAAATTAGTTAATATTACTTTAGCAAACCTTAATCTTCCATTTAATGATCGAAATAACCGGAATGAGACAAAAGAAGGCTTGTTGCTGGTCATTATTTTTATAGGCGAAATAATTTATTACTATGTTAATAAAATGTATAGAACAGGAAGTTAATTTATAATGTGACAAATTTGGATAGCATAAAGGAATAAACCAATGAATTTCTGACTTGAACATGTTTTCTTTTAACCATATACATCTTCATTGGGTAAATAAAACTTTTGTATTTGCAAACTAGGGGTTAAAGAGGTTGTAACAATAAAATATAAGTTATTGTAGATATGAAAACGCAAATCTTAATTCGACAGATTTTATAAGCACGCTCCTTAATCGGTTAAACCTTTAAAACCTGAGCTCAAGATGTCACTGAAATCAAGGTTACGTTAATTATATAATTTTGAATCAGCTGACCGACCAATGCAACATTTTTATAAATCTTTGTAAATGACAAGAATATTACATTTTCCCCCCACAATTACACTCAGTATTCCAATATCTCAACAAGGACAATTCATGCAGACTTGAAGTAACGTGACAGTGTCAAACGCAACACCATTAGAAAGGATACTTTTTCGTTAATTTTGATAAGACAAATTAAAACAATAGAAATATCAAGCACCAGCTGCACCACGTTCAAACAATGTCGAATAAAAACATGGCAAGAAAAGAAGATAGAAACAGCCAAGTACCTGCCGTACAGACACAAGTGCTAAAGATGAATCCCCCACTAATATACTGATAGCACCGACCGTAAAACCCGCATCCACCGTAAAGACAGGATGCAGAAGTAATAGTCATCACGACACCGGTGGTATTTGTTTCGCAACTGACCATTTCGAAAGGCCTGAAAAAGTTTTCCATGACATCTATTAAAACTGTTCATGCGTTTAGAAAAATGTTAAGACCTTTCTCAGCATCCTTCTAAACAGTTCAACTTTTATGCTCAAAGAAAAATATTTTCAAAAGTTTTCCCACCTGGATTCTGAATCCTCCAGATGCGAAGCTGCGTCATCTACCGTATAACAATAGGCAGCCAGAGTGATGTACCAATTACCGGGTTCAGGAAAGGGAATGATAACGTACTGGCTCATTGACGTTACACTGCTTGAGTTTACTGTTATGCTAAGGGGCGATGAGCAATTGTTTATTCCATAAACTAGTGACCGTTTGTTTTTCTCGATGCATGCTGTCACGCTCACATTATGCAACGTTGTGTTCTACAAAAGAACATTTAGGGAAAAAATTATAATATCCGACGAATGCACGTACATTTTACCAATAAAGTGTAAAGTGTAATACAGTGTTGCGCAATGATAAAGCCAAAATTTATTCGGGGAAAATTTTACGCAAAAATAATTTCGTTTTAAGAATGAAGTAAACAACAGACTTGTCTTAATTAATTGCTGCAAAATGAGAAACAACCATTTCCAAATTTGACTTTAAAATCAACGACTAGAAAAAGTGACGTGATAACGGAGCTTACCACAGACCGATCCAGGATCAGCTCGTAAGACATTGCTCCACCAATATCCACAAGAGCTTGGATTGGTACAACGAGTAAGGTCGGTTCCGAGTTACTAATGTCCATTTTGACCGGAATGGTTCCATTCTCGTCAGGATGCTGTTCATAGTTGAACACGAAATTTCCTGGGTATGTCTTACGAAGGAGGGGAACTCGTGGCCAGCAGGCTGGATCCGCTGACCTCGTTCTGGAATTGACCGGCAGGGGCATGAAAACTCTCTTTGCTGAATTCGGGACGTTTAACAAAGAATCCTTATTGCTTGGTAAGGAATTGTTCGACAATTTAAACTCGCTCAACACCAAATATTGGGTTGGAGAGTAGCCGTTCTCGCACACTGGAAAGAAAACGACTTCTATAAAATCAAACATTCTTAATGTTATTGCAGAGTATCATATTCATTCGTTCCATTTCAATCAGCTTTTTGCCTATTCGGGTATTTAGTTTTTCTCTCTCCAAAAAGTAGAAAAAAATTAAGTTAGAAAAAAAATATTCATCAAAACCACTCCATTTTGTAGTGCATCATAACTGCTACACAACACTCGGTGCACTGCACAGATACACATTGTGACAACGGTGCAATTGCGAGCAAATGGTAATTAACAACGTATCAAAAAGCTCAGATTTTTTAGATTTCCTAACAACCAGAACAACTTCTAAACAACAAGCTATGAGAAGGAAACAGAAAACAATAATAGAAGAAATTCTTTTCTGCTATGAAATTTTCAAAATATTTCTGTCCTGTGTTAAGAGCAACAAAACGCAAAATCAAAATAAAATTTAGTTCAATGTTATTTTCCATGAGTTTTTTTTGTTTCAATATCATTTCCTTGCATGGTTATAAATTAAAATACTGGAGTGCTGTCTTTTATATAAGGACCATATAAACGTACTTGAGGTCTCAACGGTGATTTGATATTCCACTGTAGCGTACAAAATATCCAACCAAATGTAATGCCACGAGTTTTCCCTCGGAATAAACTCTAGGACGCAAGCGTGACCTCTGATGTAAGTATCGCTGCAGTTGACCCAGTACTCAGCCAAGCCACCAGGAGAGTGAAGCACCGATGACCTGACATAAACGACGATCGGACATTCGGCTTCGGTCATCGCGGGAACGGTGGCGCAGTTCTTCAGCAAAATCCTCGACGTCCAAGTGTTTTCCGGAACATAAAATCTAAGATCGCAGCGAAAAAATACCGTATGACGAAAAAAAAAATGATTAGTAGCATCGCGAAAAGGCCAGACCACCCATCGGTCACCTTTTGTTTCGACCACCTACTTATAATGCTGAGATATTTCAGTTCGCTGAGGCATGGACACGCCAGGCAACAGGTGAACGACGTTGTGCTCCATCGAGCATTTAATCGTCGAGGCCAGCATTGTCTTACAATCTGGATACAGACCCTAGAATGCAAAATACCTAACTATTTATAATTTATTCATTCAACAAAAATGGCAAATGCACGTATACGCCGTATTCGTTCCGTTCCGAATACTTTTCATCTCCACACACCATTTGTTTCCTATTTCTATAGCACCAGGAATGTATTTGGGAGGTGTCCATCGAGGTCGATTAAATCTCTACCGAACTAAAACAAGGTTCCGAGCAAGGACCCTTCATTCGGGTCATCATTAATGGTTTGGCGGTTGTGATTGGAAGAGCTACAACGCATAAAACAAAAGAGGGGAGCAGCCTGTCCCTCTTCTCCAATACCCACCCCGTTCCCATTATTATTACTTCGATAAATCTCGGGCCTGGCGCTGCATCCACGAAGCAAAAAGCTTCATTTAATGCAGTGAGCGCCTCCACAGCTTTAATCTCTACGCGTACAGAGCTACGTTATAAAAACTAATCCTCAGCCAGCGCAGAAATACGCATCGCTTTTCAATATTCCTTTAATGGTTCGAAGATAGGCGAGCGCATAATACGGTGTACATCATTTTCAACGCAAATGGGCCTGGATGGGAAATGCGTTATCCGCGAGGCGAAGACTGGGATAAAGACTGTCTATTTTTCTAAAAGTTCAGATTATTATTAATAATAATGGCGTTGAGATGTGCGTGCGTGCGCGTCCCGGGTAATGATCCACAGCCATCGGTTTTAAGGATACAGCTATAGAAGACGCCGCGCAAAACTGATGTCTCATTACGATGCGCAAACTCCTATATACAGTACACTGTACATACAATATTATATATTTTTGCATTTCTTCGTAACTCTTTTTCCTCCTTCCTACCCTGAAATAAAGTTCTTAGAAATTCAGCAGCTGACCGAACAGTTGCTGAAGATTCCCTGAGCGTGAAAAAGGAAGGACTCGCATTAAACAGATACGCTAGTCGAACACGCATCAATCAATTTCGGCGAAGGATGCGAGAATTTTGGGTTCGCGGATTACTTTAGCAGTCGATGGACGTACATGTACAGTGCCAATAATAATACTATAATCTGCTAGGCCTATATATAGATAACTTTCACGAGCAGACGACGCGGTCTTGCCCCGCCCAGATCAGACATAGTGGGGTACTTCACGGTAATATTACTGGTATAAGGTACTGTATATGCAGTTCCAAAAATGGTTGCCTATGCTGTTGTTGGATGCGGTGTACGGACAGCGCAATAGACAAGGCTGGGCTCAAGAAAAGCTAACGAGAAAAAGGAGAATGTTGTGGTTGTCTCGAATCAACCGAGTGGAATTTAATGTAAACAGGTAAACAGGATAATTAACGACGCCCATGTTAAATATTTTAGGCAAATTTGAATTGATATTATTTTAAATTGTATGGGTCAAGGCCTGAACTTTATTTCTCGCTCATAAGGTTGAGAACACACCGAATGCCTACTTTCGACGCGCTTCTTTCAGATTCTTTCCTGCTTGTTTTCATCTTCTTGTTTCCAGCCTTGGGGCGCACAATGAATGCTGCTATCAGCGTGATGGTCAGTGTGCTCGATGGCGCCACTGCATGCGTTATGCTAGGTGAATCATTCCGCGTAAAACTTTCCACATGCGCATTAACATCTCATAGTGAGTGCAGGACACGTTTTTACGGTACTTAGGCGGCATACAATCGATGGCTACACTTTTGACCAATAGTGATCTGTGTGCCACCCTGTAGCTCAGCCTGGCACGGCTAAGCTTTCTTTGTGTGCGCCCTCATTTAAAACGTATGCCGCATTCTTATCCCGCTTGGTGGCGCTATCGTACGCCGAGTGGCAAGCGCCTGCAATAAACATTCACCGTGTTCTCGCCCTAATTGGCCAAACCTATCCATAAAAGTAGTTTTTAATAATAATCTAGTAACACGATGTTGAAGTCCCCAAAAGCCATTTTGCCTGAGCTAGAATGCATGAGTTAGAGCCTAAATAGAGTTTACCTCACAACACGCCTGCACAATGTAAACCGAGTCACATTAGCCACGCCCGCGAGCTGCGTGACGTCACACGAAAGTTATATCTGATTACACAATTGCTCTTAAAATCCTGGAGGTTTGTGCTAGATCAGCCGCCAGGGGTATCGATCACGCTTCATTTCTACGTTGTGACGAGCACTTTCTAGTGTTACAATTGCCGAGCACTCCGAACACGAGGAGGAAGATGCAACTCGTATAACACCGTGACAAAGCACGAACACCGCGAGATTTTAGCGCAAATGTTCGTGTTCTCTTCTTCTAATTCAATTCCTCGTTATTTCATGTTTCTGAGCTCGCTGTGCTGCATCCATTTCATTCAGTTCTATCACAAAGAAGGTAATTTCCGGTTGCCAGAGGAATGTTTTTTTCCTAACGAGGAGAAATTTTCTCGCAAAAAAAATGCAAATTTATGTAAGTAAAACGAAAGGATAGCAAACGTTTCGATTTACTAAACATTTCGCGAATAACATGCGGTAGGTTACCGGTATAACACTACACGGGGGTACCTGCAGTATGTACAGTACGATTAACATTCCTAACTTAAAAAAAATTATATTTGATGGTTGCAAAGAACGACGGTATATTTCAAAATATTTCATCGTGAACGGGGACACGTACGGGAATAAAAAAAAATACGCTCATTACAAGTTTCATCGCAAAGACCTCGTCATGATTAATGACGAATCCATGGCACGCCATAAGTCAAAAAGAGGAAGGTGACTTTTTTGACGCATTCTGTATAGGTAGTATACGAGTGAGTAAATGGATTTAGGAATCATATTTCGTAAATGTCACTAGGATATGTGGACTAAATTCATCGCTTCACTTCCATTAATTAGAATTAATCCTCCTGAAAAACATTCAGCCGCAGTATAAGGTAGACTTTCGATCACGCCATTATAATCCGAAATCAATCGGCAAACACGTATACACACGTTCGCGAATGTATTATATTGTCGTTAGAGAATTTAATACTGCTAATGGATGATTAAGTAAAAAAAATTGCGCGTTTTCCTTACCCCCATGCATTTCACTATATTAATTGTTCTTAATCATTAAAAGCCCATCCATTAAAACTGGAATGAAACCCCGAGGGCCCGAACCACGAAAAACAGGCTCGAGCAATTCGATTTGTAATTAGAAAAAGCCTATTAGGCGACTTATATCAATTAAAAATAAATCACGGTCTCGTTTTAGATTTCGAGCCACGGGTATTAAATAAAAAAATACCTAGCATATCGAATGCCTTAATGTGCCGCTTGGCAATTCAAGATGACGCAACAGTAAAATCCACTCGCTGGCATTGTTTTTTTATTCATTAAATTAAAACGGCAAACAGCATCCGCGTTTGCATTTATGAAATCGCCCATCGTCAGTCGTATATTTAATCGTCTTTGCTCACTTGCTCAATTTTGCTCATGAAGAATGTTTGAAACGCGCAGAAGACAGCTCGCTGATACGAGTCTGGCTCTTCCGAGAATAACTTTAAAATTCAATTTGTACCATGTCGAATGTAAGAGTAATATTATTAGCTGCAATTGACATACATCTAGGTATTTTCAGTAATACTCACAAAATTCAGAATAAGTCAAAACGGATAAATGACGTAAAATTATTCGCGGAGGAAATCGTAAGTGTTGGCAAAGCACGATACATAACATTAATTAGTTTTCGAATACACAGTACTTATACAGGGTTAAACAGAATAGAGAGCCACCCCATTTATTTTATTTTCTGTTATATAGTTACGGAAATTCTGTTTGTGCGGTTAAATAGGAATTCCCGTGTGCTCTATCCAGAAATGTTGTTACATTTGACCTACTACAACTGTTTCACGGAAACGTGCGCTTAAACACCAATCGCTGCAGCACAGTGGTGTACTGCAGTGAAGCTGCCTACATATACTGCAGTGCACCCGTGTGCTGCAGCGCAGCTATCAATTGGGGTTTTCCCCTGTTTTTATCAACATGAATAATTGCTAATGAAGATAAAAGCGGTTGACTTCATGAAAACAATAGTAGCACAAAGGAAGCTTAGTCGGGTTGAGCTTAAAACAAGCGCTGATAAGTACGGAAGTCTAGAGGGGCCACGAAAGAAAAAAACCAACCGCCATCTTGATGGCTGCGGGACGTAAAACGAGTCATGTTTTTCTTTCGTGAGCCGTCTAGACTTCCGTACTTATCAGCGCTTGTTGTAAGCTAGGCCCGACTAAGCCTTCTTTGTGCTCCTACCCATACCATTATTTGCCCTTTTCCTAATTCGACATTTTGTCCTGCATGTTACGGTAAAAACGTTTGAGCACACGTTTCCGTGAATGTAACAACGTCATTGGATAAAGCACACATGCCTTCCTATTTAACCGCACAAACAGAATTCACTTAACTGTTAAATGAAAAAAATGGGGTGCCTCTCTATTCTGTTCCACGCTGTATGGTACACTTTGTTGGCTCTCCATATTCTACAAGTGTAATACTCAGTTCTGAAGCAAATATGACGAAAAAACAAGGAAAACGTGCTATGCAATAAAATAAAGCTTAATTACGTTTAATCCATTAAAGAAGGTAGAAATAAAGCGTAACTAAAAACCTTTCTTGAGTTTCTTCTTATATTACATTCCAAAGTGTTCTTTTTGACAGAGATAAAAACGTGCGTACAGTATATGATTTAGGATAGCTCATTCTAAATTTTGGTATATCATTTCACAACCCACATATTTAAATAGAGCGGGAAAGTACACCGTACCGCGTCTTCAGATAAAAAAATTCACACTACAGTATACATGCATGTACAGTACACTACGCCTCTTGCCCGATTCAAGATGGCGCTTACTCACCGTCTCAAAGGTGCGTGTATTATACACATAGTACATTGTATTAGGCAGCAGCCATTGTTAAAGGAGTACTTGGTTTTCTTTCTTCTCGTGAAAAGTACCTCAGGGGCATAATATATGATCAGTAGGGAATCAGTATAGCGTCAGAAAAACAAACTCCCGCGCACTAATAATAAAGCAAACGGCGGAAAAACAATAAATTGCCTTCAAAGTGTGGTAATTGCGCGCGGCGCATGATGGATCTGGCATTTCTTATTAGAAAGCATCGGGCAAATGACGTCATTGCCGAACAAAAGTCAGGTAGGAGCGTAGATGGAAAAGGAAGGAAAACTGGAGGAAAAAAGAGGCGATCAATCAAACGAGGTGCGAAATGAAGAAAGAAATCCAACGTGCATTAGTGAACAATATCTGGAAAATCCAACAAAATCACGGCCAGCCTTTTCATGCTTGCCTTAAAAGGTCTATTCGTTCTCTATAAATGAGGAAATCCCGCGATTGATTTATCGTTCTGTTCATAAAAGCATGACCTGTCAGCGCGCAGTTCGGAAAATTAGGGGTGGAAATATTATGGAAAGCGTCAATCTTTAAAATGCAGGAACTTCAAAAAAAAAAAGCGAGTCTAAAGATGTCGCTGATGGATGTTGAACACAGACCCGTGCAAAAACCAACCACGGAACGTCACGGTTAGAAAAACCACGTGTTACGATTATTGTTAAAGAGATTCTCGAAGTTTTGATAGGTGTTAAATTACGGTAATCCACATCGGGGAAAAAAAAAACGCGATGCTTCACATTTACAAATGAGTTCCATTGAAATGTACACTAGCTGTTTGTTTGATAATTTTTAACGTCCTCCCCCCCTCCCATTCCCAAGAGGTATCTTTAACGTGCAAAGATCAAAGGGCATCTACACGGGACCTCGGTTTAAACTAGCTCGAGCTCATCCGAAAGACCCGCCACTTACAGACTCTTGCGCATCATCAAAATTCTCACCGACCTCGACCGGGAAATGTTACACTGCGGAAAGGGCAATGAGCATGTAACGTAATCCATGAAATACACTACTGGTATATGTGTGTCAGAAAAGTAATCCGAGTAATACTTGTATAACTGTACACAGCGTATATACGGTACTGTATACGATATGTACGCGGCATTCCCTGTGTCAGATTATTTTTCTGATAGTTGTTGGCACGTGGTTGCAACACATGGGACCGAAATTGAAAAGATGCATTACATTATGTTATATGCATGCGGTTCGTATTTTCTAATAGAAAAAAATATTCATGGCTTGGAAGAGATGGGACAGCAAGTGCATCGTTTTGAGAAAAGCGTTAAAACTCGAATGCTTCTTGACTTTCAGTGACTTTTCGGACAATACTGAATTTCTAGATTTGCTTTAATTCAGGTATGCATAAGATGGCGTTTTTCATGTTTTAAATAGTACTCGTCAATGAACCTTCTATAAAAATTTTAGTACGTTATTAGCTTTATTTTTTCATATCAAGATAAGGGTTAGTCTGCCTACAATTTCACCACAAATTCACAATTATAGCTTACCTCTCTAATAAGAACCTTTTTCATCGAGACAAGTATTTTCCACGCGACCAATATTGTTATTCACCATTTTTGACTTTGGCGTGCTGGCGGACTAAATTATGCATTAAAAATAAATAAAAAATGGAGACTAATAAAACCGTATTGCAACTGTCCAAATTGTAGCGGGCCCATGCATATAAACTTTTATCATGAAAAATAGGATATCCCATTACAATTCCACAACATGCATACTGCATGGTGAAACATTAAACGATGATATAACAGTATTCGTAAAACAAAAGTATCATCGCCGTCATTCATTATGAATTGCGGAACATTACGAATTTCAATTCCATGCTTGGGGGTAATTTTCGTAGCCCAATTTTACGTGCCATGAATTGGTCTATACTTAAGCGAAAATTTATCTACAGCGATGATAAAAAGAGCAATAATTCTGAATTACCATTTTCCCATTTCTATATTGCTTTAGATGATGGTCCCAGCCAAAATTTGCCCCGAAGTATACCTCAGACCATTTTCAGCTCACCTTTGCAAGAAAAAGCGGGTGCAAAATGAAAAGTTATCGGTGCATTTCGCAAAGACAAATAAGGCGGCACACGCTGAATTTGATACTCATAAAATGCAAATGATGTATAGCTCGTCGCCATAAAAAAATGCTATTAAAACCAAATAAGTTATTGCCTCAAGATAAAAAATAGATTGTCCGTTATTTTTTTAAATAATGAATAAAATTAATATAAACATATATACTTGTACATGCATGACCGAAGGGCTTGACATTTTCATGAATGTTGTGTCACGGTCGAATGACCAGGTCAAGGTCAAACGACCGTGTGTATTCAAATTCCTCCCTTGGGATGTCGTGGATTAC
>JAQGBX010004166.1:0-15847 GCA_034698745.1 Megaphyllum sjaelandicum | reverse complement strand
ACTAACAGGATTATACTTCGCTACGGAAATGTCGAACACATTTGTGAGCAAATAATAGGCAGAATATAGGACAAATTTGCATAAAAGCTGGCGAGTAACGGCAATTATTTGACACTCGGTAAGGCACCCTCAGCCAGGGGCGTCCACAAATTACGTCATTACGGTTTCGTTACGTTCAGTCGACAAATGTGATTTGTTTTAGAAATGTGGGTGTTTTCAAAGATGAAAGTTTCCAGCATGAGTATATGCTAAAATTAGGTGCCACTCTACGTGTATCCTCTTTGCGCGCAAACATTTTCTTCATTGGCTGGTAGATGGCGACATAATCGATACGAATGTTGCAAAAGATTGATCTAACTCTGTATCTATGTGATGTCATTCTGTGAACAGCTATATGATAACGCGGTATAGTTGGATAGACATATACGTAGACTGGCACAATTGCCAGTAAATGGGGACACAAAACGCAGCTATACAACTTGCAGAAAAAGAACAGACTATCAGCAAAACGCCAAACACCTCCCGGCAACACATTCCTATTCTTTGGAGAGGAACATATAGCCATATATGAAATTAGCAAAACCGTGTCCCCGCAAGATATCGTGACAATAGACAACATCCTGATAAGTTTTTCCTTACTAAAACAATAGTACACAAAGAGGAACATTGGTCAGTGCCATGGCTAATAATCGATCAGGACAATAAATTAAGAAAATGCGTCTGTGAAAGATAAACAAAGCTCGGTAATGTTTACGTACGGTCATAAAGGACAAGGGTCAGTTATAATATACTGCGTATACATGTACATACTGACAATTACATGTAAGTCCAAAAAAGCATCCCATCTGAGAGTAAGAAGTTAAACAGACTTCGTTTGGACATGGGATAAACTGTCGGTTTTGATGGGGAGGGGGAGGGGGGGGGAGAATTACGTTTTTGTGCTTTAAAAAAAAATTAAATGTACGTAAAAAGAACTACAGTTTATCGGTACCCGGAAAACTGATGTTTATTGCATTTATTATTCGTTGTCCTATGTTCACACCACTCCCCCTCCTGGCATAATCTATCATCATGCTCAAACCCAATGGTCAGGAAAATAATATCTTACAATAAACAAACAAAAAATAATCCTACAAGCAATTCATAGAACTTTATTCAAACAATCTATCAGAACCAACCCTATTATATAGAATTGCCCTAACACATGGAACCAAAAAACTTTCAATAACGAAAATTCTCGAAAATTCGTATTATCCGAGATTATCTTTGTTCGAAGATGGCCAATAAGATATGAATTTGTAAGCGAGTTCGGCTTAATCTGACGAGTTATTAATAAATATTGGTAGAAAAACGTTCCAAATGTGAAACAGAAAAGTGAGCTTGCAATGCTTCGAGGAAAAAGCGCAACAACGGCGCTGCGCAATAAAACGAGGTATAGACCCGAATAACCTCGATAATGTCGTTGTACGGCCACAACACTGACCCCAGTGGTCAATGTCGAGGATCACGTCCAACTCCCTAATCGCTAATTACTTAATCGTACATTTTAATGGTTGCTCGATGATGGCTTTCCATTTTCCGAACCCATCGAGCTTAAAAAGCCATTTATTTCGACTTTAAATTAGAAATTCATACACCTCCCCTACTCCATCATAATCGTTCCGGCCCTTTCGGTGGAATTTCAGCAGCTCTATTTAATCCAGGCTCTTGGAACGATTCGGACGACGATAACGTCGTGCCCGAACAAATATTTGATCGAAATAATCGCAAAAATGCGAAAAAGTGAGCGATGATTAAAACGGTCGGAAGCGAGTGTATACGAAATTCGTCAGTCGACGTTAATTGAAACAGCGTTGACCCCCCTACCCCACCCCACCCCCTCGGAATGGGGGGAGCAGACGACGCGTAATTTAACTCGAAACGACGCCGATTAACGTAATTATTAGACCGGGAGGAATTAGGAGCGTGCAACATGCTAAACCGAACGCGAAAGTGGATTTAGCGTGAATAATTCGGGCGCAGTTTTGCGGGAGCGAACCTTTAAATTAAGCTGAAAAAGATGAAGCTTCCAAACCAAAAATAGAGAAACTGCCGTCGCGGCACTGGGGGCGGCCATCTTGAATTGGAGTTGAATTGAAATTTTGTTGCGATTGGTTATGGGGAAAAAACGATTATGAACTCGTGACGTTTGATTCAAGCGTTCAGTTTCAGTTTACCAATTCCGTCAGTTTGCAACTTAAGATCCCTTTCTGTCAGTTTGCAGTTAGCCATTACTTTCCGTCAGTTTGCAATTTTATTTAAGATCACTTTCCGCCAGTTTGCAGTTTTAGATCTCTTTCCATTACTTTGCAGTTTACCATCACTTTCCGTCAGTTCGCAGTTTACCATCATTTTCCGTCAGTTCGCAGTTTGCCATCCCTTTCCGTCAGTTTGCAGTTTGCCATCCCTTTCCGTCAGTTTGCAGTTTACGATCGTGCTTTAAGATGCGTGGCAGGAAAGTTCGCTACGATTTATTGGGATTTTAATCACGTGATATACTTTATGTTCTACATGTATAAGACGATGAGCTTCCCTGTCATACATTCGTGGGTTGTGTGGTTGCATGTGGTTGCGTAAGCTCAATTATCCGGGTAATATCGTAATTTCAACTAATTTAAAATTGTCAGTGGACAGTCATTTCTTTCTGAACAGGAGTAATCGGATAGAAATTTTGAGACTGACACTTTTAGCAGTTGTGTGGTCACACGTGCAATATTACATTGAGTGACTTTTTAAACCAATCAGCGCATCGTTTTTGCTCACGTGGCTTAATTACTAGCAAAAGCGCTATTCTTGCAAGTAAAGGTTATATCCGAGTACCCCTATAACAAACAAAAAACAAACCCATTCTTTTGTTGATTGAAGAAATAATGATCAGTTTTTCTACGATTACCCTGCAGGAAGTACATGGATATTTGATGTACTCACAGAACATCCGCAAATATTTGTTCAATTAAGTTAAACTACGACCAAAAATAGATATTTATAGAAATACAATAAATTCGAAAAATATGGTAGTTAGGGGGCAATCCTGCAACCAAACGTTGGTAAACACGTGCCAGCGCCATGTAAACATCAGCCTTGTAAAGAGAGGCGCAGAAACGACCGCCCTCTGGCGGATGACGTGACGTGAGTCTCATTCAAGTTTACGATATTTGGAAGCGCTCTTGACCTACCGAACTCACGTTCCTGTGGTCCTCTTTTTATTCGCAGTTTGCACGTGCGAAAAGGGAGGGAGGGGGTTAATGGGCCAAAGAGCGCGCGACCAGGGGGCGTAGCGCTCGCATTTATCACGAATTCCACAAAAAGTTGTTGACATTGGCTAAGTTCATCTGCATTTTTGGCGAGTGGGTGCAACAATCCCCTCGCTAATTATACGCCGAAAACGAAGAGAGGGAGGAAGGGTCCACTGCGGGTAAATAGGGGGTGGGGGTGAAAATGTTAAACATATGTTGGTGGAAAGGTTGAGGCTGTCCACACCAGGGTAACTTGCCCATGTCATATACAATCCTAATCCTGCCTTGCCATGTTTGCTCTTCCAGAAAACTATCTTTGAAGGTCGATCTCGAGTAGTTTTCGAGACATGAAAGAACTCTCGCCTATTTGTGATATTCTTAATCCGTTTCCGAGATTATCTGCAAATGGTTTCCGATAATCCGGGGTCCTTTTAGCATATCCATTGCCAAAGAAAGGCTATAGTCAGTTGGTAAATGTTATTTCTTTTTCAAAAATTCTTGAAATTATTTTACACAAACGACAATTTTTTCCCTGATAATTATCCTTTTTCTGGAGTCAACACTTTTCCAAGAGTAAAAAACAATTTTTCTGGGAAAAATATATATATACTGTACCTATCAATATCAATTAAATAATGAGAACAAATGTTCTGACAATTGAATTTTGACACTAAAAACGACAATTTTTCTACGAAAAATGGTTTTCATTTTTGGACAAAATTCGATGTCTGACAATTCCTAAATTTTTGAAAAAGAATCGCAAATTTTAGGGTATAAAATTCCGACATACAGTAAAAACTCGATTTTATGACCTAATTGATGCCAGGGGTGTTTCATAAAATCGAAAATTTCAGAGAATAGAGTTTGACATTCAAAACAATAGAAAACCCATTTAAAAAATAGGAAACAAAGTCAATTAGTTTTATAAGTATTTTATCACATTACATCCCTTATTTTTTAGTTGGAATAGCTGGACTACTGCTACTAACATGCAGGCCTCAAACAAGGTACCCTAATGTATTTAATTAATTTTCCCAAGGTTACGGCCTGCACCAGCCAAAAAACGCACGGTGTGGTCGTCAGGAGCCTCGTTCATAAAACAGAGTTTTCATAAAATAGAGGATCATAAAATCGAGTTTTTACTGTATTTGAACAAAATTAACAGATGAATGGCAGTACAGTACAGTGTATAATAATTATTTCGAATACATATATACACACACATATATCGATAACTTGGCGCCCTGGTGCAGCCCACTCCTGGGCACCGTCGTCATTAGACTACCGGTTACTGGTAACAACTCACAAAAAAATGTTCAACTTCCGTTTGTAGGCATCAAGTCAAGCATAACGAGGTCCATATTCAACAAAACCTACCCTTATCGTAGCTTACTAGTTTCGTCAAAATGACAGTAGTGTCGCTTTATTTTACCACTATAGCTCATTTAGCGACTGCGACTTTAAAACCTGCTTTATCTCAAAATGAAAGTTAAGTTGCGTCACTTTTGATGAGAGAAGGAGGGGAGCGAAATCGTGCGTGAAATTTCGCGTACGAGTCATATTGACGCTATTATACACGAGAATATAATGTTCAAACAGACCAAGCTAAAAGTTACATTGTTTAGCATGTTAACACTAACAGTGTTTGAAAATACTGTCCCGGAAATGAAATTTCTGCTCAACGGAGTACAACGCGATCCACGATGGAAAGAGTTAATGCGAAGACACATCGAGGCTTCCGTACGAATCCAATTCGACGGAGTCCCTCATGCCCCACAACCGTGCATTTTAGAGTACCGAGCAAGGTCAATAAGGACACCTCGAAATTTGACCCCCTCCTTTTGGGTCATTTTGCGTCCAAAATGTCTCTTAAACAAGACCCGCCTGTACGGAGTCCCTCACGGTCCAATAAACATCGCAATCATTATTTCCTCCCTATTAGGCTTACGTTAAACACGCGCGTTTTTCCATCAATTTCCTCCCAAAATAGCCGCCGTCTTAAATCCTTACTTTCTAAAAGAAAAGAAAGAAAAAAATAACATTCGCGTGACGCGATTTAAGAAAATCCTTGGATTTGTGGGGCTATTTCAGGTCTATTTATGATTTGGCTTATGCGCGGCCATTTTCCTCCAAGGTTTTCACTTCGTCTAAAAATGATTTACGTAGGCGACGTCTCAATTCCGCATGGTCGAGCCCCCCTCCCATCCACCCCTGGAAGCTGACCACTCCGCTGACCGCTGCAGGACGAAACGCCTCGGCTGACCAATCGATCCACCGCGTGCATACGTGACGCTTCATCTGCATGCGGAAATCACCGCACATTAATTAAACTAAAAATAAGCTCATTTTCATCACGAGGATGGAAAAATGTTGCTGCAAAATGGCCACATTAGCGATAAATGATGACGTCATCCAAGCAAAAATTGATAGGATGATGACGTCATACAAACAAAAATTGATGGGATGATGACGTCATCCAATCAAAAATTGATGGGATGATGACGTCATCCAGTCACAAATTGATAGGATGATGACGTCATCTAATCACAAATTGATAGGATGATGACGTCATCCAATCACAAATTGATAGGATGATGACGTCATCCAATCAAAAATTTATAGGATGATGACGTCACCCAAACAAAAAGTGATTGGGTAACGAAGTCACCCAATCAAAAAACGATAGGATGATGACGACACCCACCCAAAAATTATAAAATTATGACTATCCAGCCAAAAATGATAGAATAATGACGTCATCCGACTACAAATACCAGAATTAAGACGTTATCCAAACAAAAATGATAGAAAAATGACGTCATCAAACAACCACGAAAAACCGTAGAAGCTTTCGACCCAGATAAAAACATAAGCGCGATTGTGTCTGCGATTTCTGTCTGAGTACTCCTAAAGCGACCAGCTCGAGATAAACGTAGTTGGGAGAAAACGTCTCATTGGCGAACTCGTTCAAATGAATTTAACGGCTCGTTATCTATTCACGAACCACGCAATGGCCGAATTAAGCCACACCGAGCGTCGCAGCGCCCTCTACGTAGGGAGAATCCTTAAATCCTCGTTAAATCAAAGCGAGCCGAGGCCGCCAGATGGCGTTAATTAGGATTAATCGTCCATTATCCAATTAGGCGTCGCACGCGTGCCGTGCAATTCGTCACGGCTTTCGGCAATTAGGCTAATTAGCGAATTAAGGGCTTAGTTAATCACAGCAGAGCGCCAATGCTGCCGTCTAGCGGTCGGAAACCGCATCACCGAAGACTCGGTACACGGTCATCATCTCCAATCCGGTTACACCAAAAACCAATTAACGGACTCCCGAACGACCATCGATAACTCGTTATATTAACCGGACAATGGTGCAAACCGGTCATTTTCCGCCGCAAAACCAAATTACCCCCGTGGGCTTAAAAGTCGTATTTATTTCCAGGATTTATAGATCCGATTTCCGCGAATTCCGTTGGATTTATCGGCCGGGCCAGGCGGCCGGCGTTAATTGACCATTTGACCACTCGAAACGACATCGCGCTCCCTCGCAGCAATGGCCGTTTTTCCCTGGCTCTAATTGCCAAATAAATTCTGGCGAAAAAGTCCATCTAGAAACCTGTTCAAAACCAATTTAAGACGTTCTTAGAATAAGTCCAGCGGAAAAGTAATCGCGGTTTGTGCAAATCCGCCAAGTGCCGGCTTTCAAACCGTACCTCGCACTTCCGGAAAACCTGCATAATTCGGCCGCTGGCGGGAAGCACGACAGGCAAAGCATGCACCGAAGATGAAATGGTGTGCCAATCTGCAATCTTCGAATCTACACGAGCTAGTCGTTGTGCTCACTGAAGTATGCCCTTTATATGTAACGGTCCCTAATCCAATCGTTTTAACTTTGGAATGCTCCACTAAAACCCTTTGAAATGCTTGGGTTTTGGCAAAAAGCATTCTGTGCTAGAGTCCGCGAATCCTCGCAATTTAAACGTTGCTCAGGTCACAAAAATCGCTCAAGCAGTTTTTGCAAAAAAGAGGAGCAACGACGGACATTTTCTGTATTATTTTGCTACATTTATGCTTAGGATGCTCCGATATCGACGAAATGCAGCTTGTGCGATTCAGCAAATCCTCAGCTTTAAAAGCTTGACCACGTGATTATGGCCGTACGAGTAGTTTTTGCAAAAAAAGGAGCAACGACGGACATTTTCTGTATAGTATTTTGCTACAGGCTGCTCCGATATCGACGAAATGCAGCTTGTGCGATTCAGCAAATCCTCAGCTTTGAAAGCTTGACCACGTGATCATGGCCGCACGAGTAGTTTTTGCAAAAAAAGGAGTAACGATGGACATTTTCTGTATTGCATTTTGCTACAGGCTGCTCCGACATCGACGAAATGCAGCTTGTGCGATTCAGCAAATCCTCAGCTTTGAAAGCTTCACCACGTGATCATGGCCACACGAGTAGTTTTTGCAAAAAAAGGAGCAACGACGGACATTTTCTGTATAGTATTTTGCTACAAGCTGCTCCGATATCGACGAAATGCTGCTTGTGCGATTCAGCAAATCCTCAGCTTGGAAAGCTTGACCACGTGATCATGGCCGCCCGAGTAGTTTTTGCAAAAAATGGGAGCAACGACGGACATTTTGCGTATTATTTCGCTTTTAGGATGCTCCGATTTCGACGAAGTGCAGCTAATTGCGCGAATCTGCGAATCGTCAGCGTTAAAAGCTCGCCCACGTAATTAGGGGCACCCAAGTAATTTTTTTGCAATTGGGAACAACGACGGACACTTCATTAAAAATTGCGAGGGTGGCAATCAAATTTCATCCTCGCACTCCGCTTTAAGTTGCCACATTGTTATTTTTTTTACTTTGCACGCGTGCAGCCAGGTCGCGGTGCGATTCGAAACACGATTTATAGTCATAAAAAGCCCAATTTGTACGTGCGAAAAAAACGTGTGTCGATTTCCGTGTCATTGAGTCCGTCACCAGGCGGCTCTGCGCTCGTCAATTACGAGCCGCGAACTCATTAAGCGCGAGTTATAACGGCTCTTTAGCGACGCTCAGGGATCTTTAAAAGCCTAAGTTCGCCCCCCGCACGCCCCCATTTTTTTTTAACATTTGCTTAAAAACGTGTCTGACAACGAGTGCAGCTTAAGGACCCAACCTCTACTACAAATATATGCTTTGACGTCGAAAGCACTTAAACTAATTAATGGGATGTTATTTTATGACAAGAATGTCGAGCATATTTAAAGCTGATACGCGCAACGGGGATAGGTGAGGACGCACGGAGAGTGCCAGCAGCGCCATCTATATCGAAACGCCGCGGTTTAAACCTCGTTAAAAGGGGTACACACCCATTTACTACTTCGGAAATTAAAAATATCACAAAATCTACGCAAACAGCCCTACACTGTACGTTTCTATAACGGATTCCTGGATATATTTTCCTACAGTTTGTTTCACACTATAATGACGTAATACAACAATGTTCACCTGAAATCCTTCAGTATGGTCAAAGTATACATGTAATACCAGAATGCGGACTCCGTGTCGGTTCCTTTGATGTTTTGATGGCAGAAAAAAAAAACACTGCAGCGCACCACATGGCAATGTATTGAGAAAAACGACTGCAGCGCGCACCACGTGACAGTGCATGGTTTAAAAACACGACTGGAATAGTTTATAACAATCCTTTCGAAAGGAATAAAATCATCAATCTATCTATAATCATGAACATTGAATATATTTTCGGTTAATTAAAATGCTGAAAAAAGGGGATTAAAAAAACTACTGCAGTGCGCATCACGTGGCAGTAGATTACGAACACGACTGGTTTAGCTTATAACAATCCTTTCGAAAGGAGTAAAATCATCAATCTATTTATAATCCTAGAAGATATTGTCGGTTACTTTAATTAAAATGCTAAAAAAAACACGCAGTATTTATCTAAAAACTTCCTCTCCTCGAACGCATCATAATTAAACGTTCATTTTTGGTTCAAGCCAAAACTCGTCGGCAATTAAATACTTCGTCTGTTTATGTAATATTACAAATGCCTTGTTGTTTTTGGGTACGGTTAAAAAGTATACATTCGCGAATATTCATGTTATAATACATTTGTTTTCGTTACGCCTAATTGTTCTAAGCATAATTAATCACCAGCTATGACATGCTGTTAAGAAAAAAAAAAAGAAAAAAAATTAATGAAATGCATTCATAAAAGCAAAACGAACTTTCAGCCGACTTGTAAAAGTGAATTTTTACATTCGCATCCATGCACCGCTATAGTCGAGTATTATGATGGCGTTGTTAAAGCTATTAAAATACTGGATGCACAAATTTTCTAAATTGATTAATTTCTCATGAACCGTCGAACGGTTGAAAATGCACAAATCCTTATTCCTTACTATTCCCCTTCGAAATTTGCCAAACAATTTATCGAAAAAATTTAATTTTATGCTTTCAATTATCTTCCACCCAACCCGAAACGTTTTAGAAGAACAGAAAATGTAACGATTTTTTGGCAGTATACGGCCATCAGTGTACATATACTTTTGCTATCAAACTAATCTCAAGATGGCTGCCTAATCTTGTGTACAGCAATTTATTTTAGTAACTACAGTGTGTATGCCATTAGTAGAACTCAGTCACTAGTTTTACGAATCGTACTTTCCGCAATAGTGAATTAGTCACGTGCGCTACATGTAATAAGAATGCATTCAATGGTTGACAACAGCGTTAACACGGGGTGAACATTTTAAAACCATTTAGCGTTTCCTTTTCGCACTCGTGACACGACATTTCAAAACTGCCAAAGTGCGATTCATAAAGTTTCTGTCCGAAAATCCCTTACGTGTACATGTATACAGTATGTAAAAGGATAGAGGTAATGGGCATAAATTTTACAATGACAGTGAAGCTGATTTTCGCATTTTTTTTTCCTGCAAAATACCACCATTCCAGTATCAACTCCATGTAAATTGAAACGATTCAAGATGGCTGCCTATAATCGCACGCAGCGTTTTGCGCATTCGTAGATTAGCATTTCCTGATCGATGGCCCGCGCCCTGACCGCTAACCTTTCATTTTCGAGCGATACGAACGATGATGAATCGCATCTAATGAATATAAATGCGGCCGAAGTGAATTAAAAATTCCCCAGGAAGCTCCGTCATTTTAGTATGGATTCGGTCCGCCATTAGGATTTCCATTCACATCCTTGGCCTAATCTGAAGACGACCTCATTTGTCCCGTTGGATTATTAACAAGGTGGGGGGCAAAGGCATTACCGTCTCATTGCCTCGTAATACACGCACGTACATGTACGACAAATGTACATGCACGTAGAACGAGAAAGCGCCATATTGCGTTTACGAGCAAAGTCCACAAGCCGAAGCGCTACGACAGAATACTCACAACATTTAAATTAACGCCATCTTTATTACAGTGTACGTGTGGCACAGCCATGCATTCGACTCGAAAATGCTCCATTTCAATGATAACAACTCTACAACAATAGGGGTACTCAGGCGGATGTTTTACTAACCAGTATACTTTAGCAGTCGTGATCGAAGTCACGTGTGCAACTTGAAACTCCCAATTCGGGAAAGCCGGATAACGCCACCTTTCGGAAACTTAATTGCATTGCAATTTTGGAAACCAAGTTTCAGTCTAAATTTCCTTGGTGTGTTCCAACCTTCACTTAATTTTTTTTATATTAAAAAGGAATTTTAAATTACAGTAAAACCTGAGAAAGTGACCGCCTGTTTATGTTGACCATTTTTTAGTGTTTTGTTTTTTCTATTGCACATTAATTTCCTGCATAAAAATTCTATGTTTAGTGACCAGTGACCGGTGTGTGATGTCTTTTTTGCAATTTTTACATTGTCACTGTACCTTAAAAAGTGACCAAATAACAGATGAGTCACGTTACATCTTTCTTTAACCCTTGGACATGATGATTCTATACTTTATTGGTTTTGTGGTTTTTACTACATGTTTTACAGTCTACGTGTACAAGTACAGTGTTCTGGGTTCATTATTTAAATTAAATTCAGGCATTCTTTGTATATATAGTGACCACCTGTGTACAGTGACCAACATTGCATATTTTTTTTTGGTGGTCACTCTTAACAGGTTTTACTGTATATAAGAAATCGTACATGTAGGCCTACTTCATGGGTTAAATAAACGAGGGAGTTATAATCCTTCGTTAAAACAAAATTTACGTAAGAATACTTGCGAAATTCGCAGGAAATTTATGTTTTTTATTTCGCAGTTTACAAAAATGTACTATACAACAATGAAAGTTTTTTTACGAGTTCCACAAGTTTTTTAAGTTTTTCATATAGTAGGGCTCATCCTTCCTTACGTTTTAAGCTTAACGTAGCTTTCTTGATTCAGCTTAAAATCAAGAAAACGAAGATATTTTTAAACTTTCCACTTTGAGAAATTCACTAATGCTGAAAAGCACTTGAAACTGACCGTTAAATTTGACCGAAGCTTGGTGCAACGACATTTGTGTCATTGAAAGCGAGAGTGAAGTCGTAACTTCATCATTGGCGATGAATAGAAACTGAAACCCTCTGAGGATTTGTCCATCCAGCCGCTCGAACATCACCGCTGACCAGCGGTCAAGCACAATAGGTATTCCAGTCACACATCTCGTTGGCATTCAGCAAGAAAAACTCCACCTCTGACCACCTCCATGCGGGAGTTTAATCCGCGAGATGACCAGTGTCCAGTTGCCAAAAAATTAATGGGCCTAGAAGGCAAGAATGCTTTAGCACTCCGCAATTGTACGGCACGTGGGAGGTGGAGAAAAAATAACTTATAGAGGCGCCCGATAATATAAAAAATCATACAAAAGGTAGACTGGCTCTACAGATGACCAGTGTCCAGCAGTGAATAGCTCAAAGTTTAATGAAAAAGTCTGTCAGGTCGTCTATAAATGTGCTCAGAAAATAAACGAGCGGTCAAGTAACGTTGATAAAATCAAAGGT
This sequence comes from Megaphyllum sjaelandicum, assembly GCA_034698745.1. Classification (NCBI taxonomy): domain Eukaryota; kingdom Metazoa; phylum Arthropoda; class Diplopoda; order Julida; family Julidae; genus Megaphyllum; species Megaphyllum sjaelandicum. The sequence goes on along the minus strand of JAQGBX010004166.1, from coordinate 3,570 downwards.
GACAAGTGGATGACGTTCATATAGCTGCCAGTTGCATCAATTTCGGTTAAATTTAATCTCCGATTAAGAACATTTAACAGGGTTTCCTCAGAGATTTCATTTTCAACTTCCCTGACTTTTTTAGGTTTGAAAACAAATTTCCCTGACCAACGACAAAATTGATAAATACCAATGATATCCACAATTTGGCAAAATATACAAAGACATGCAGGGTTTCTTCAGAGATTTCATTTTCAACTTCCCTGACTTTTCCAGGTTTGAAAACAAATTTCCCTGACCAACGACAAAATTGATAAATACCAATGATATCCACAATTTTGCAAAATCGATAAATACCAATGATATCCACAATTTTGCAAAATCTACAAATACCAATGATATCCAAAATTTTGAAAAATCTACAAGGACAATTTTCAATACTTTGCAATGCATGACAATTTTCTAAAAATTTAACAAATTTGTATTTGAAAAATGTTGAGTCTTCCAAATTTGTACTTTGATAAGGTTGAGAATTTTGCACATTTGTACTCGGAGATGTTAATAATTATGGAAACTTGTCTTCGGAAACTTACATTTTTGTCAATTTTGAATTTTTTTAAATTGAGCAAAATTTGTCTTTTGAAAAATTTTAAAAGTTTGTCAATAGACCCTGAGCTAAAACCACATAGAAGAATTAATTTGCTTCTACGTGGTTGTAGTCATGGTTAAAGTTATTCCTGCCTGACTTTTACAAAATATGTCATTCTACCCTGACTTTTTCAAGTTTTTCAAGTCTGGGGGTACCATATTTAAACACTTCTGTCTGATCATGCATCTGACTTAATTTAATTGTCGATTAAGTTAACCTGTCAATGGCAAGTCATCGAAAACGTAACAAGCTGACCTAGAATATGACAGCAGCGGGAGACTAATAGTCCATTGTTATCTATAATTGATTAGGCAGACGCCAGGGGTCGCGCTTCCGGAATCTCGCTTCCGGTCAGGCTAAAGTGTGCCGCGAGTTAGCGTTGTTTATGTTTACTGTTTTTAATAACAAACACGGGAGAGATAACAAACATGGCGCCGGGGTTCGTCAGGGGGTGAGACGAGGTCAACAACTGATAGCACAGTGCAAATGAATGAGTCAGGCGCTTGCAGCGCCCCCTCCCAGGGAATTACGTCATTTTATGCAATGAATGGCATACTTAATTGAAGCGCCGTGACTCATTTAGGGCGGCCATTGTTTCCTAGGTCATAAACGTAAGGAACAAAGCTTGGTTCGCACCCCGTTCCTGGTACCCCTGAAGGCCTCCCCAGGTTAATGGAGAATTAAAACGGGAGCTATAGGCCTACTTGTGAGAAAATTGGAGAAATTTTGTTATAACCGGTATCAGAAATTTTTGGTTTAGAAACTCGGCGCTATAGCCTACTATACTGAAATGCAAGCTTCTATTGGACATGAAAAATTCGTAATAATCGTTGATGTAATACCGAGCATAGTTCGCAAATCCAAGTTTCTCGTGGAATGAAAAATTCGTTATAGACGTCATTTCGTAGTAACAGGGAATTCAGTACTGTACGGAGTTGAATTAGTTTTTATTATATAGCACCCCACTTCAGAAGTGACAACTCAAAAATTGTCGATTTCCGGTTTAAGACTTCTGTCGAGCGAAATGAGCACTATACTTTGTAAAAACGACATCTTATAGAGTATCATAGTTTTGGCTAAATAACAGAAATGACACTATTTTACCATGCATTAAAACTTGGTTTATCTCAAAATAAAATTTTTATTTGTATCCCTTTTGAAGTGCGTTACAATTCGTTATAGACTGAATATCTAAAGCATTAGCGATTAAACTCAATTTCGTTTTAAGCGGTAATCGGTATCTTAGGCATGAATTACATGTATACCTGATATGCTTCTCAATCTGTATATACGGTACATTCACCAACTAAAAAGTCGTTATATAGTCGTTGATTTATAACACTAAAATTCAGAATATAACTTTAAAAATCAAGACTTTTTGCGAAGAAAAATTCGTTATACGAGTCGTTTCGCATAGTCGGCATTTTAATACGAAGTTCAATAAGTTCTATTCGACTTTCAACAAGGAGCAAAAAATGAAAACCGAAAAAAAAAATTCGTTGTAACCGATTCATAATATTGACAACAGTGTCGCTGCATGGGACTTTCTCGCTAACGTAATTAATGACCAGTTACGTTGATAAATTTCATAAATTGCTCGACAACGGCGGTTGTTTAACGACGAAACTGTCGCCGCCGGCGCTGCGGGCGTTTGTTACCAGAAAACAAGGCCGCTAAGTAACGTCGTTATCAACTTCTTTCTAGCGTTTTTAATTTAAAACTCGTAAATTTGTCATCTTAATTTATTAATTCTGTCCATTCAGGGTGCGCGGCCTATCTGTTTATAGGCTAGATTAATCTTTCGGCACGCTTTTCTGCTCCATTTCGCCATTAATTTAAAAGGTTTTTTTGCCGCGTTGCTTGAGACTGGTAGCAAATTTTGGCCCAGTGAATGTCACATTTTTAAATTTTCCAAGTCTTCAGTTTAAATGATTTTTAGACATTATTCTAACCTGGAGTTGCATGTATTGATCCGAATATATATTCTTATAAAACGAACTACCGTTTAAAAGAAGAAAAAAAATTGCCGCCGAGGGCGCTGCATGAGAATGGGAGTAAAATGTTGGCTAAGAATTGTAAATTTTAAGCACATTTTTTTAAATTTCAAAGCGTTCAGCTTAAATGAATTTTAAACATTCTACCATACGTTGCATATATATATTGATCCGTCGATTGTGCTAAAACGAACTACGGTGTAAACGAACAAATTTGACACAGAGGTCGCTGCAATTGAGACCGATAACTTATGTTTGGCTAAGAATTGTGAAGTTCAAATTTTAAATCTCCCAAGCGTTCAGTTTAAATGAATTTTAAATATTTTTTTACCTGAGGTTGGATGTATTGATCCCTGGATTCTGATAAAACGAACTACGGTAGAAACTAACAAATCTGCCGCAGAAGGCGCTGCATGAAACTGGAAAGTTGGGAACACATTTAGGCTAAGAATTGCGAATTTAACATTTCCCAAGCATTCAGGTTAAAAAAAATGTTAAACATTTATACCCGATTCATGCATTAATCCGTAGAGTTCGATAAAACGAACTACAGTTTAAACGAACAAATTTTGGCATTCGGAAAATGCCACTAGATAACGTAACACTGGCAGTCTCTTAATCGAGGTTTCATCTTGGTGCAACCCGTCGTAAAATACTTTAATATTTGGGACAATTAAGATATTGCGGGTAGCAAAAGGCGCCCCCTCACCGTCATGGCAGGCGTGACCTTCGCCGATTCGTAAATATAGGTTCTCGGGTGGCGCCATCACCCTGCACCCCTAGCGTCTCTTTTTTTAAGTGCAGCGGGCCCCCCGAAATACACCGCACCCCAATCGCGCATGGGACCCTCCTTAACTGCCAAAAAAATACTTAAAAACCTAAGTGGGAACCCGAATGCAAAGACCAGGTTTTAGCGCAGTTGCGCGAAAATTGCGGGGATAAACGAGG
>JAQGBX010004165.1:0-15852 GCA_034698745.1 Megaphyllum sjaelandicum | reverse complement strand
AGAATTTGGAGACGTTTGATCTCGAAGATTTCAAGTATAATTACGTAAATATCACGTCTTTAAGGATCGTAGACAGCGACCACCTCATGGCACGTCACATCCTTCGCGACATGGAAAAGTTTCAAAATCTAGGACATAACATACTCAACAGATCCGCAATTATCCTGGTAAATATGAAGAAAATACGTCTCTTAATCGAGTTTTTACTCTTTTACTTAACCTTATTTTTAAGGTCGTATCTTAAACGAAATGAGATTTGGAGATGTAATTTTTGTTTAAAAAAATAATATAATGTCCAAATTTATATAAAATATGCAACAAGTGTAAAAAGTATTGACTAATAAACCAAAAGTAACAAAAATGATTTGAGACCACACACAAAAAATACGAGAATATGTTTACAAAAAAGATAATTTTTCCAACATATGGTAACATTTTTTTAAAAAAAAATTCAATTTTTATAAAAATCTACAGTATGTTTCCAAAACACGATAGAATTTTTTACATTTCAAAAGTTTGATTTAATTTGAAAAAATGTCCAAAACTTTTTAAATTTCTAACAATGGTATGGTTTGTTGTTTTTATGTTTACATTAATTCACATTTTCTGAGATTTTTCTTGGATTGTGCTGGTTATCCAAGAGATTTCGATTATCCGAGAACTACATTTGACAGCCGTCCCAGATAATCGAGAATGTGATGCACACTTTGGAAATTAAATAAAATTCTCACAGCATTTAAATAGAGTTTTTGGGTTTTCATTATATCTTAATTTCATTTTCACATTTTAGGCGGAACCCGCACTTATCTACGACGCCGTTCACGTTTTCGCCCATGGCCTGGAATCTTTGGAACGAAGCGCCACCTTGCGCCTGGCCAACATCACTTGTGAAGATGAGCTGCCTTGGAACGATGGCAGCAGTTTATTCAACTATATCAATTCGGTGAGTCCATTTCAGGATAAAAAGTCTTAGCTTTTTTCTAATGAAATTACAAATCAATGAATTTAAGAACATTTCCGAGGATATCTCCAGGCGGAACTTTTTACTGTTTTGAAATCTTCTTTCATCATTGAAATTTGGTTAAATTGACAGGTGGAATTTCGAGGGTTGACCGGAAAGATTCAATTCAAGGAAGGTCGAAGGACAAATGTGAAACTGGACATTCTGAAACTGAGACAGGAAGCATTGATGAAAGTTAGTAGAAATTATGTTAAAACAGTAATGAGGTGACACTTTATACAATTTAGAACTAGTCTTTCTTTACATTTTATAATTTTACCATCAATTTATTTACAAAAAAAATAATAGTAATTAGATTAAAATTTTAGGTCTTCAGAGGTAACGAATTTGAATTATATATAACGAACTTGCTGGGCCCTCACATTGAAAATTTTATGAAATTTATGTATAAAAAATTAAGATTTTCAATTATTTAATTTGCATTATACATACCGGTATGTAGAAAATATTCTTTTTAAATAAAAAATAATTTGTTGTCTGTATTGTTTATGTAAAATACCGTATTATATATTTAAGGCAATATTCATTATACTGTAGATATATGGTATGGTAAAACAGTATCTTGTTTGATAACCGATATAAATTCATTTAAAATGGGTACAGTGCAGTGGTTTGATAATCACTCAAATACATGTACACTGCAGATTAATTTGCTATTTTGTTTTAAAATAGCGATGAACTTAAAATAAAACTGGGAACTGCTAATTTAAAAGAAATAGAAACTTTAGGGACACTTAGGAACTGCTTTGTTTAAAAAAATGTGTAAATTTTGGCACCTTCAGAGCATTCTTTCAATTCACTCAATTTGAATTCATCTCACTTCTTTTTCAGGTCGGAGAATGGACTCCCACCACGGTTGTAAACATAACTAATTCTTCGGCATATTACGTGGAAGGTCATCCAAATATTACCCTCATGGTGACCACGATTTTGGTGAGTTTAATTAAGATTAACATAGTAACTTTTGTTGGGTAACAAGAATCAAGGAATTATTTCGTAGTGAAAAGTATATACTATATAAATGACTTTAAATTTTATTGCTGAAAAAAATAAGGAAATCTAGAACGAAGTATAAATTTTCACAATTTGTTTTTTGTTTATACGTGTAATCTACGGGATTATGTGAAAATTTCAAGAGTGTTTTAGATTGTTCTCTTCGTTTGACGTATTTGTTATATATTTTTCTTGAAAATTCATTACGTTGTCATTAAGTTATTTCCCCTATTGCTCATTCATTCCTTTTTTCGCCCATGTCCTGTAGGAAATTCCTTATGTGATGCTCCGCAAAGAGGAGAACGTCACCGGAAACCACCGCTTCAAAGGTTTCTGCATTGATCTGCTGAAGGAAATCTCCAAATTGGCAGGATTCAACTACGTTTTGGAAGTGGTTCCCGACGGAGTCTACGGAGTCCCCGATTTGGAGTCCCACGAATGGAGTGGAATGGTCAGGCAGCTGCTGGACAAGGTAAATTGAACTCGAAAGTTATCTCCTTTTGGCGAATGACGTCATAGCACAAATCCTTTACCCATCATATCATTGTCGGTTCTTAACTAACTCATAGTTTGTGTTTAAAATTCACGGAATTGCAGGGTTTCGAATAAGTCCCAAAAATATTTCAATTTTTTGACATTTTCAGAAAGCGGATTTGGCCGTTGCTTCTCTGACCATCAATTACGCTCGGGAAAAAGTCGTGGATTTTACGAAGCCTTTCCTTAATCTTGGAATTGGGATTCTATTTAAAGTAAGTTGAGAATCTTTCAGCTTTTAAATTTACTTCTCCACTTGTTCCCTACGTTTAAAATATTTTAGAGTAGTGTAAATTGATTTCTTCTCACAGCTTGGAATGACAACAAATTTGTTGTCATTCCAATGATTGGAAAAAAAATGACCTAAAATACCTTTCCTCGATGACGTTGTGTTTAACAGGTCGTAAATTGTAAGACATTTTAAGCAATGTTGTAAATTGGGGAAAAAATGTAAAGAATACCTGAAATAATAACTATTGAAAACGCGTCAGTAAATCAAAAAATGCAATGACCGAAAATGTTCTTTTTTGGACGGGACGATGGATGTCCTTACAAAACGAATGATCAAGAAACGTGATTTGGATGATTGTGTTTTTCTGAACATTAGACGTTGTGTTTCAAGGTGGAGTCTGGTCAAGCTGGTCGTTTTTTCACATTTTTGAACCCCCTGGCCGTGGAGATCTGGCTGTACGTTCTGGCCGCTTTCCTTATGGTCAGTTTCACCCTCTTCGTCATGGCCCGCTTTAGCCCCTACGAGTGGAGCAACACACACCCTTGTCAAGAGGACTACGATTTCATCGAAAATCAGTTCAGCTTGTCCAACAGTTTCTGGTTCATCACTGGCACTCTTCTGCGCCAGGGGTCGGGGCTCAACCCCAAGGTACCAACCAACTTGACCCATCGAACATATCATTTGCACGTTTATTTTGGAATATTCCAAGGGCAACGACGTCCGTTCTCTCGTTTGCAATGACGTCCAAACGTTGCTTTTAATGTTTTCCTGACAGGATAAAATCATGATTTATCATTTCAATACATTAAAAAAAACACGAATGTCGTTGCTCGTCGCTCCCACCGTCGTCGTCCAGCAGTTGGCCTGACCAGCGTCAGTTCGTTCGGATCACTCGAAGTTAAAGGGGAACCATGATTTGACCGTATTGCCTAAATTCATTTTTCATTTCGTTGGTAGGTTCCTAGCGGCGATTTGCATCGTCTATTCTCGTTCATGAACCCCCTGGCGGTGGACATTTGGCTGTACGTGCTGGGCGCCTACGTGCTGGTCAGTTTCACCATGTTCGCGGTGGCCAGATTCAGCCCGTACGAGTGGCACAATCCGCACCCCTGCATGGCCGAGCCAGACGTCATGGAGAACCAGTTTAGTTTGGCCAACAGCTTCTGGTTCACCATCGGGACGCTAATGCAGCAGGGCTCTGACCTCAACCCCAAGGTGAGGCTAAGTTGTAGAGTCTCAAAAAAACCAATGGCCTATGCATAAGTCTTTTGCTGGTGCCTGACTGACGCTTTCGAATCGATTAGCAACTTCGGCAAAACAAACTTTTCTGAGATTGTATTTCTCTCGGAAGTTTATCCGAACTCCTGAATTTATTCGAATGAACTGATTTTTATCCGGGTAAAATAATATTTACTCGGATTAACTATTGTTCTAAAGGATCGATGAACGGACGTTTCCCCACGAAGACACAGTAACCAAGTATAGCGTTTACTCAGATTAACTGACCTTTACCCTAATGAATTTACCTTTACCCCCAATGAACTGATGTTTATTCGAATGAACTGTTATTTACTCAGATGAACGGAAGTTTACCAATTAAGTTGAACAGAAGTTTAAAAACTGACGTTGTTCTTCTGCAATGCAATTGCAGTTTTACCAGCTTCAAGCTTTTGACAGTCTGCGTGATATTGGCCTTTTGTGTTTCCCGTGGCATGCAGGCTTAATTTTGCATTTATTTTATACTCAAGCATGTTTTTAGTCAATTTGAGTACGTCTTCCTTCTTCCTCCTCCCTTTTTGTTAACCTGTTTAACTTCCTCAAAATTGTTTTTAAAAATTTAAATGACAATTTGATGAAAAACTGCTCGAGTCGTATGAAATCGTGAAATAATGCGTGAAAACACATGCAGTAATCAGATACATGTATAGATATCGTAATTTTAACCATTTCTTTTAGCCTGTGTATTTTATTTTGTTTTTTCAGAAATTGAGTCGTTTTAATTTTTCGCGTTTGTAATTTTTTGAGACTCTACAAGTAGCTGAACCAAAAGGGCAGATGTCTGAATTTTACTCTCGATTCGCAATTTTTCGTAAATGATACCGTGAACATTGGTGACCTTTCCTTCCTGACCTGCCCTCAATCCTTCGCATTTTTATTTTTTTTATTTACGTTTGAAGTCCTGATTTTGCCGTGGTTGTAGCTGCGATTTCTTTTACTTTTTTGTGCAATATTTGATGGCTTCATCAGCAACGTTTCTGCATGTTTGTTGATTTAATAAGTAACGAAACATTGCTCAAATTGTACGCTCGTTATGAGCTCTAAAACAGGATAATTTGCGAACAAAATTCCGAACTACTTTCGAAGTTATGTTTTCTAATAAATTCATAATTATTGCAAACTTATTATATTTATTTTTAAAGAAAGCAATATTATTTTGAGATAAATATTGTTAAACATTACGCTTTAATGGAAATTCATATAAGTACAATTAGTTTTCATATTAATTTGATTTATAACCCCCATTTAGCAAATTCATAGCTAATCTTTTCAAAAGACAAAATTTTACTTTGAAACTATACTATGTTTTTGTATAATTTTTTGAAAAACGAGTGTTAAAATAATTGTTTTTGAAAATATCGGTTTTCTAAGCGACTCAGTTACAATTGTATAGTTGACCATTGCTACGAGCATGCAATGGACAAACTGACTAGATCGAAATTCCTAAATGGCTGATATCCGTTTTTTCATCTTTGTTTGGACATGGAAGGCAACATCGACTCGCATCGTGGGAGGAATTTGGTGGTTTTTCACTCTGATCATCATCTCTTCTTACACTGCCAATTTGGCAGCATTTCTGACCGTGGAGCGCATGATCACCCCCATCGAAGACGTGGATGACTTGGCCGCCCAAAGCGAGATCAGCTATGGCACCCTCAACGGAGGATCCACCATGGCCTTTTTCAGAGTTAAAATCCATTTTTATTTTCTCTACATTTTTCCCTTGCGTCTTGACCAAGTCCATTTTTGATATTTTGTCTGTCTTCCGAAGGACTCGAAGATCGAAATTTATCAGAAGATGTGGCGATTCATGGAGAACATGAAATCGTCTTCTTTGGTGAGCACCTACGAAGAGGGCATCAAGAAGGTTATGGACGGAAACTACGCCTTTCTCATGGAGTCCACTATGCTGGACTATTTCATACAAAGAAACTGCAATCTCACGCAGGTCGGAGGACTCCTCGATTCCAAAGGATATGGAATTGCTACACAAATAGGTGAAAACTGAAATAGCTTCCCACAACTACCTGCCTTTCTGGTTTTTGCAAAGTTCCATTTTTCATGACGTTTTAACGTGTATGTCCATTGCAGGATCCCCATGGCGCGACAAGATATCGTTGGCCATTCTGGAGCTGCAAGAGAAAGGAGTCGTTCAAGAGTTGTACAACAGGTGGTGGAAGATCACTGGGAACACTTGCAGGAAGGACGATAAGAGCAAGGAATCCAAAGCCAACTCGCTGGGAGTGAACAGCATCGGAGGCGTGTTCGTCGTGCTCCTCTGTGGACTAGCCATCGCTATCATCGTCGCCATGCTGGAGTTCTGCTGGAATTCCAAGAAGAATGCTCAAACAGACAGGGTAAGACATCGGCATTTGATGCGCATTCTGCTTTTCTATAATGAGCTTGCGAACTTGCTGAAAAGCTGCTCGCGAACTTTATTGTCTTGCTAAGTGCTCTCAGTGGTGCTAATGCGGCAACTCAGACTCTCGTAGCAGTTGCATGAAAGTTAGAAACTCCCCGCTGAATGATTAAAACTTCGTGTCAGAGTATGTTTTGTCGCATGCTCTGTTGGCGCATGGATAACAGTGAACCTGTTCTGTAATATGCAAGTTTTAGCACTTATCGAAAAACCACCTCGGGGTCCAGTAGTTCAGGATCTGTCTCGATGCATGCTTCGTGTGATTGGAATCACCGAGTCACCAATGCATGGTTTTTTTGCTGATGATGAATCTTTTCCGCGATGTGCAAGTTTGCACGTGTATACTTGCTGAAACATCGACCCAGGTCTTTGCAGTTAAGGGTTTATCTTGCTGCGTGTTCCTTGTGGTTATTGTAAAGTTAGCGCATGGCTTTTTGGTGCTGATGAATTTGTTCCGCAATGTGCACATTTGCGCCCTTGTCGTAAATACAATTCAAAGTTTGTTTCTTTGCATTACTCGGTGTGGATGTCGTTGGTGGAACTGTTTCGCAATATGCATGACAGCCGTTGGTTTTTCTGCTTGGTTCGGTCTTTTCCTGTGACCAACACCCATTGCTTCTGACGTTGGTTCTCTTCAGCAATCCCTGTGTTCTGAAATGGCGGAAGAGCTGCGTTTCGCTGTTCGGTGCCGTGGCTCCCAGCAGAGGCCGGCGTTGCGGCGTCACTGCACACGCTGCATTCCTGGCACGACCTACGTACCGGCAACCATGGAGATCCCTCAGGAGAATGGCATCATGCAGATGATGGAACTGCGAAAGTCTTCGGTGCACTTCGACTGCGGGGACAATTGAACAATGGAAGAGGAGGATGGTGGCGCTGTGGTTCTACCCGAGCAACAGAAGTTCGCCTCCGTTCGCAAACCGCAGCTCCCTCGAGGGTGCCATTTGCTGGATGCGGGAACTTCATTGGCTGCTGGGACAGCCGATGGACGTGGTCCGGCGGTGAGAAAAACTGATGAAGCAGCCCTTCCATGATGTGAGCTGTCGCGTGCGTCAAGTATTGAACAGCCGAGCTGCTCTTTGGCGGTAAGGGGCGATGTCCAGTCTATCCCTTTGCTCTTTGGTCAACGTGTTTCTTTCATGGCTTTTCATCGAGGGTCACGTGACACCGTTATGACTACGAAATCCGAATGAGGTCTATTTATTACATGTACTTTGACTTAGAGTATAGGGTTAGACTGGATTAGACCATTGAAGTAATGGCGTCAAAAAAAACCATCGAGATGGGCAGGAAGTTGATCGCTCTGAAATTGACGATGGATGGAAATCCTGGTGAAACTTGGCTACTTCCGGCTTAAAATGGAGAAGGTTTTGGAGCACAATGATAGTGAATTGCATCGAATTTTGTTTTAGGCATAGAAAAATACGTGTTTTGAAGTTTAAAATAAAATTGGATAATGAACGGAAATATCTAGCGATGGGGGATTTTAAATCTCCAAAAAGCATCAATGTGAGGATCAATGTAAGGATCAATGTGATTTTTAATTCAGTTCAAGTGAACGCGTGGGGAATTTAAAAATGTGGAGATCTCAATCACTATAGATTTTCCTTCTTGATCTACAGAACAAATAATTCCATCGAAAATATTGAATTCTATGCCTGGAACTACATGTATCTTCGCCGCAATTTTCATAGGGAAGGAGTTCTGACAAAATCTCTTGAAGCTATTTGAAGAGGCAGCTTTCAGCATTAAATGCTGGCCGGTATGAAGAAATCGCATGGAAAGTGGTAATAGACATCGACGCCATGACACTTTAATGGTCCTTACAACGCCTGGAGCACGTGGACGACAACAATGACGACGATTTTCCATAAAAAAACTGACAATAATTTGTAGGCAGAGGCAAATCTGAAGCAATATCAACGATCATTACGGAGAGCGCCATTGTCGTGGACACCTTAAGAGCGGAGTGTGCGCGACGGGGTTTAAGCAATAGAAGACAGCCATTTTGTTCATGGGCACTATTATAACTATCGCGTTAATGTATAAAGGCCTTCGCACACTTTTCCACTTGATAGAAAAGATTTTTCAAGAAATTTGACATCACAACTTACATGTACTGTAGGAGCATCATGATGCCAATTTCTTAACATTTGATACCACGTGTCATCACATCATAACATACTGTAATTTTTTTTTCAAATATGATGTCACTTGTTTAGTACGTCATGACTGCATTTTTTATAAAATGTTGATTCTAATTTAATATCAGGTTACGTTTTAAGTCATATGACTTCCAAAAACTTCCAAACGTTCATGTTGGCATCTCCTTCGGTTAAGCTCCTCCCCTCACGATGCTTCTTGTGTCCACGACTCTGCGCCGAATGGTCCAATCGAATACCGAGTGTCCAGTCGTCCGAATGAAACGGACACTATAGTCGTCGATCGATCTTCGTCGATTAAATTCGACAGATAAAGATTGCTAGCAGCACGTCAATCCGCCATTTTGTAGCAGTTATCTCCAAACGTCACAAACTTTTCATCTTTTTTGAAAATTCAATGCAGCATTACTAGATTGCCGTACCAGCTCACAAATTTGCAGATTTTTCATTTTAATTTGTGCATAGTTAGGATTGACTATAATCCCAGCCTGTTGGGATTTTGTAAAACTTTGTTGAATACAGGTAGATGAACCCATTGACTGCGTGGGGAGGATTATCAGTATTCCCAATCTGTTGGAATTTTGCAAAATTGTGTTAAATGTACATTGTCGAACCCATTGTCTGCATATTGAGGATCAACAATAATCCAACCTGTTGGAATTTTGTATGACATTCATGCATGCAGATAGATAAGCCCATTGACTACATAGTTGGGATCACTAGTAATCCTAACCTATTGGGATTTTGTAAACTTTTTTTAAACCAGATAGACAACCCATTTACTGGGACCAACAATAATCCCAGCTTGTGGAGATTTCGTAAAATGTGAGTGGAGATGACGACCCCAGTGACTGCATTCATGCAGTAGTTAGGATCAAAAGTAATCCCAACCTGTTGGGATCGCGATCGACCTTCATGCTTAATCCAAAAGCACATCCTGTATTTTTTATTATAAAAATATTGGCAATTGTAATTAGCGAATTAAACTGTGGACCGAAAGGTCCCGGTAAATAAATTCGTGTTAGTTAATGGAGTCTGTTATTCGTGTCATTATTGAATGAATCCATTAAAAAGGAAAATTCAAAATATTAGCGCCATCTAATAATGGAGCGTTTACGGCAATCGTTGACGAGAAATTGAAATCGGGCTCCAAATACTGGTTTATGATTTTTTTAAAGCATGTATTAAAAATTTCAAAACTTCACTCGTTAGTTTTGTCCCATTGTGCATGTAAATTTAAAATTCAAAATGGTGGCTTGGAGGCCATGCTATTTTCGTGTAGAAGTGTAAAACATTTCACATTCAAGCCCATTTCTGCAAATATGTTTTTCACGTTTGGTACAAATTGCTTTTCCAAATAGCTTACTCTTTCTTCAATTTCGAGTCGAAAGGCAATTCGTTCCTTCAGGAAATTTCCCTTCTTTTTTCTACTTCTTTTGATAAATGGCTTTTTTTCCCAAATGCGAAAGCAATTCCGTGAGTCATTTTTCAACGTTAAACACGTCATTTGGCAACTTTGTTTCTACGGTTTTCCGCCATCTTAAGAGTCACCTGACCCTAGGGGTTCAGCAACCAGATGAAATACTGATTTTTTTCGTGTAATTTATTTGCGATAAATAGACTATACATACGCATTTTGTCTTTTAAAAATTCATTTTCTCGAATTTCAGCGTCTCACTATAGCCATTGAAGTGGCGAGTTTTCTGAGAGAAAAAATCAGCACGTCGTATTGTTTTTATGTAGTTTTTCTAATTTTCGAATTTAATGAATTATTCAGTTTTGCGTTTTTTGTAAACTAATATTTCATTGAAATTTTATGCTAGTTTTCTATATTTGTGTATAAATTTCATATGGCGCTTTATGTTGCCGCTATTTTGCAAACTTCTTTTTTTTTTGACGTTTCAAAAAACGTTCTTGATCTTTTAAATTGAACAAAAAGGTCCCATGCAAATTTCCTTTTTCTTTAATGACGTTTTATTAAATACTATATTTTTGGGGAAATTTCATTACAGATGTCCTTTATATGTGTGTTAACAATTCCTTTCGGTCTTTCATATTTTCTTTTAAATGTCTTATAGTTTTGTGAATAATTTCTATTTCTATCTATATTCTATGGATTTTGTTAACGGTTATGCTCATTTCACTACTTAGGATTTTGCTTATATGTTTATAAATTAAATATTTTAAACAAATTTTAAAATATGCAACGTCATCATCATCCTCATCATCGTTTTTATCATCAAGCATATGAGCAATGTCCGTTGCTGTGTGACCTAGACTGGAGCCAATGAGAATCCGGAAGCAGATATCAATAGTGTTGTTGGTTTTATACCGAATAATTCAACGTGGTTCAAAGTAAATCCGTAAATCCTATTATTTTATTTTAATTTAATTTTCAAATTTTTTAAAGGTTTTCCATACATGTTATAATTTCCTCGAAATTTCCTGCACTTAATTCCAAACATATTTGATTATGTTAAATGGAATAGATAACTTGCATGTGACGTCACGCAGCTCTTAGGCATGGCTAAGTAATTTGGTTTACATTGTGGGCGTGTTGTGGGGTACATGATTTTGAGAATCGTGGTTCTATAATAAAGAGCACCATTCTAAAATCTAAAAAAAAGTGCCTCATTAGATTTTATCATTTACCCAAGAATAGATTTTTTATCCGAAAGTAAATATTTTGATGCCGTTAATAATAAATAAGAGAATACATGTAATGCAACATGATATATGAAACGAATGCGCCTTCTGCCTGCAAATGCAATTTATATATAGCAAACGCAACTATTTTTGCCACAGTATAATTACGAAGTACCCCAAGTTGTCTGATCTAGGCGGAGCCAGCACGCGTCGTCTGCTTGTGAAAGCATAGATCCTTTTTATGCTTTTCAAATGGAGCGCTAAATACTAAACCAATGTGCGTGCAACCAACTACAAGTAGATTGTACTACACTTGTTTCAGAAATTGTTCACTAGATGCCGACTCTAGCCCAAGCTCTTCTGGCCTATTTTTAGACATGGAGCATTTTAGCATTTTAATGACGACTAATTCGTCGGGCTTTCGCCCAGTTTTTATCGATCCGTCTCGATTTGTCGTATATTTATGCGTTTCTTCACTCTTTCTTCTCGAAAAAGCCAGTAAATACGTGAGGAAAAAGAAATTTGCCAGATTTCTTTTAGTCGGTTTGAAATAAAAGCGACCAATGAGGCGACGTCGTTGACTGATGGCGCTGTTTATTCGGTTAGCGGGTTAGGAATTTCCTAAAGCGGTTAGGAAATGCGTAAAGTGAGCCCAGCTCGTTCCATATGATCCTTCACGGACATAAAACGCAACAAATGAGGAATTTCCCAATAAAATTACCATTTTATTAAGCGTTGTGCATTGGAAATTGCTTTTGAAATCGGAAAATTGAAAGAAATTGAACGGCACAATGAGGCGGCCATCTTGATTTAGTAACCAACAAATAGAACGACAGGCTCTTGATTTACCTAACGAAAATATCGCAAAATATCACGGTATTTGGCCTTTTCAGAATTCGCTTAGACGTCATTTCTAATCGAGCGAAAGTTGCGATTTTTGAGAAATGCAACGTTTTTGGGTCAGTGTCCTTAGGTGCTACTTCTTTCTGCATAGCAGTCAATAAAAGAACTTAGAAAAGAACTGCATGCACTTAAACCTTTTTTTTTCGAGTTTTATATTCTCAGAGGTCAGTTTTAGTTTACGGCATAAAAGCGGCTGAATGCGTCTTCGACAAAGTGGAGTTTACTTCTTTTTCATGGATAAATAGCTTTTGTCGTCTTGCATCCAATGTTAAATCCCATTTCTCTCTTGTTTTCTGCATCTATTACGTCCGTTGAACTTTTCTACTTTTGAATGCTAAGCCAGACATGAGGTGAGTTCGTTTAAAACGTGGCAATGGAAAATTGCGATTTTTATTCCCCAATGTCTTTAAAACAGATCTATAATGTTAATTTTCTTCGAAAACCACTTCGTTCATAATGTTTATATGCAGTTGAATCTCGACTATCTGGAGAAGTTGAGGAATGGAGCACCGCGGATAATCGAAACGTGCAAAAATCATCGTTTTTGTATTTCAAATTTCAATTCCTTTTTAAACAAGCTTTTATGGTATAATGATTTATTTTTAATTATTAAAAAAAAGTCCACATAACAATAAACATGGAAATTTTAAATATAACAAACATTAATATAAAATGATGAAATGGACTGAAAATTTGAACTTAATGACATTTAAAAAAAATGTCAAAAAAGATACGCAAAATAATTCAAATTTTAAATCATATGTACATGTACGGTATATATAAATACATAAAATATTTAAATTTATCCTTAATTTATAATAAATAAATTGAAATTTTATAAAAGATGTCAAAAATTAAATTGTCAAATATAATTTAAAAATATTTTATTCCTTTTGTTTTTATATATTATCGCAATAAGCTTCAGTTTTGTTTTTGAAAAAAATGTTACCATTGCAGGTATAGGACTAAGAGATTATCATTAGTAAGACCGTTGTTTTTCACGAGTATCACGTGAGTAATAACATGCAGGTTCTTAGGGTTAATAGCTAATATAATTTGATCGAATGAACGTATCCGGTTAATTGACTCGTTGTTTTTCGATATCCTGCAGCGAATTGCGCATCAAAGCTCATTACTAAACAAACATCGCGTTTAATTGCTCTTGTCTCATTAATTCGTCACCCTCGCTAATTATCTCCCTATGCTAATAAGCGGAGAAATTGATGAAGAAACTTGTTTTTCATAGTGATTAGCGCTGATAACGATGTTTCTAATAGCGAACATAACGAAGCACCCTCGTGTTGAAAGTTATATGAAGTTTATCATGAATAAACGCAAAATATTTTTTAAAAAAAATGTCAAAAAATGTAATAACTCATTAAAAAAAATATTTTTTGATATATTTTTTTTAAATATAATGTTGTACAAAATAAACAATTCTATATGTAAGAATATGAAAATATCTTTTGAAAATTCCATAAAATTTTAACAATTCAAAATAATATTAAAATCATATTAAAGTAAAAAAAATGGTCACTCTATATACAATATAGAATGATATACAGTAACTGTATACAGTCGAACCTCGTTAAAACGATATCAAAAGTACGTCAACATTTGTTCGTTTTAATTATTTAAAGTAAGAGAAAACACGAATTCAACTATCATAATTACTGTATCTTTCTCTATAATGTACAAAATGTACTTTCTCTACAATGTACAAAATGTACTTTCTCTACAATGTTTTATTTCCCAAATTTCTCGAAATATGTAACTATAGTTCACCTAAAATAATCCATCATCCAATTTGGCGCCATATTCTCAATAATTCCTGGATTCTTGTAGCGGGAATTCTCGGTTTCTCGAAAATTGGTTCGTCGTAATGAAAAATTTGTATTATCGAGTTCATATGTAACGAAGAAATTAACATTATTCAAAATATCCTGTAGGACGATGATTGAAAATTGGTTCGTACTATTAGTAATTTGAAATAAGCGAGTTAATCTTAATAAGGTTCGACTGTATGTAAACTATGAATTTCGTTTTTAAAAATGCTTGCAAATTTAAACAAAAAATATAGGAATAATATAGAAATAAAAATATGATTAAAAATATTACAAATATTTTAAAATGTGAAAAAAAAAACTGCGATTTGTATCAAAAACGTATGCCCAGAATTAAGGATTTTATGAAATAGCGTTTTCGTATAAAATCGTTTGGTTTGCGTATCTTGTTAGAGCATCATGATTTTTACAATTATTTTCAATTATTTTCGCCTGGAAAACTTTGCATAAACTGATAAATGACTATGAATATAAACATTAAAGAAAGATCAATTAGATTTTAAGTTTCATTGCATTTCTATGAAATGACGAGTAATATGCATAAAGCATTAATACTTTTTTAAATAAACTATTCTAATCTTTCAAGGTCTTTGAAGATGAGCAGCTGACAGAAGAGACCATGTTGACTATCGTTGATCATAGATAGCGACAGGATTTTTGCGCAAGGTCTCTTCGAGGGTATCCATCCTCCACCGGAAGCCACGTCTCTCTCTCTCTCTCTCTCCGTGGGTATCACTCCGCGGCATCAGTGCGCCATTAGTTTCCGGTTTTCCGTCATTCTAGAGTTAGCTTTCGTGGTGTGAGGGCGTCTAGAATGCAGTCGCGTTCGGTTGGTTTTTCTGTCGCTGAAGCAGCCGCTCGTCGTTTCCAAGTGCTAGATTAGGCGCTAAAATCATCTTTTTCCAAGGCCGGAACAGATGGTTGTTCCTTGGTGCAAAAATGTCGTTTATTTTGCCGCATAATTTGTTTCGGAATGCAACGTTTGGCATCTGGTGACGTCACGAGTCGGCATCTCGCGATCGGATTAATCGCGAAATACGGATTTAACGATAAAACGGCATCGGTTTCGTCGTAAATAACACGGGATTAATTCTCCGTCGGATTGCAAAATCCTAAAAAAAACAATCCAAACCATGAAGCTCATCACGTTCTACGAATGCGTTTGGTTGGCGATTATCGTCGTTTTTGTGAAGGAATTTGTCAACGGGCTACCGGAAACTGTGAAAATATGTAAGTAGGCCTATTTCGCTATTTTTGAATACTTCGTCGACCCTAAACATCGTGCCAAAACTCAGACGAATGTGATTTTTTTGGTTTTACTATTACGCATTTGGCGCTACGAATGCAGGTTTTACGAAGTTAATTTTTCGCTGAGTCGAGAAATTTTTTGTTGAGTCTGTGGGGATTTTAGATCACAGTTTTAGGGTTTTAGGAATAAAGTTAAATAGTTTGAATCATTTATTTTTCTCCTTCAGGTAATGATGGCAAATAACTAGAAAATGTGAATGTCATTTTCATCATTTTTCCACGCGTTGATTTCCAATTTAAAAAATTGACAGAAATTTAATAAAAACGCCATCTATTCATCAATATGTGCAATATGGAGTAAAATAAAGCTTTTGATTCTCTTAAAATTGATGTGCAGGAAATTTTAAAATAGGAAATTCCCTACTCCTTGTTCTTAACCTTCGTAAATTGTTGACAAACGTTTTCATTAAAGAAAAAATTCATTTTATGCAATGCATAGATTGTTGGACCCTCTTTCGAATGCTAGATAAAGCAACTCCCAAAATAAATAATGCTTACACAGAAACTGTTTT
>JAQGBX010004164.1:0-15852 GCA_034698745.1 Megaphyllum sjaelandicum | reverse complement strand
TAATACATAAACTTTTATGCACACTTACGTTTAGTTCGCGAATTCCATCTACAGACTCATCCCGAACTCATTCCAAATTAAACATTGGTCATGAAATATGCTTGTAATAAAAGCTTCAATTAGCAAACTACGGTTTTAATGCACTATCGATCGAGGCGTTGGTCTAGCTTATTCATGCACGGTATGTAACATGGGGTCATTTATAATCATGTCTAATACGAATTTTTAGCGCACTCCAAGCTTTCAGGAGATTATTTTTTCGTAAAAAAATAGGCGAATTTCTCTTGGGGAATGCGATTTAACGATTGGCAACTACATGACGTGAAAAAGTCCCCGTTGACAGAATGCACATGCACTGTCGAAAATGACCATGTACACGTACAGTAGTATTATTTAGTCATATACACCAACGTAAATCCTCCCCACCCCTATTTGTGATTCATTAAAACTGCTCAATAAACTTAACTAGCACATATGCAACCGGCAGTTAGTTTTTCTTTCTGAACATTGTAGGATAACACCAATCGAACTATAGTGGCAATTTGTCCCTGATACATTGCCCTATATTTGTTTATTGGTCATAATGTATTTACATTACGTTCATTGTTATATTAACTTATTTTATACGTGTTTTATTAAGTGCTCTCTCAAGTGGCAACAAATAAGTGTCCCAGATACGAAATATTTGAGAGATGTGTAGTCGAACTAACTGGAGCAATAATAAAAACTTGAAAACTCAGATTCAGGTGTGATGAGCTAACAATTTCAAAGTGATGATAGCAATAATTACAATGCCAGCGAATTTCTGACCGTTGACTGGTTCGGGATATAATGATCTCAGCTTTTCGCGAAAGGAATTCTCCAGGAATTGTTCTTAAAATTGAAATGCTCAAGGACTTCAGAGAAGGAGCTTCCACCTATTTCCAACCTGAAATAGGCTAATGCTAAAAATCCACAAACTTACATATTTCCTACCTCTTTATCACAGTAAACATTGGTCCGATGGCATTCTTCCTCAAAAAAATTAAACAGGATATTGCAATATTTTTTCTTGAATTGAAATGAGTAAATTGACGGTTTTTTCCCCCAGCATGACTTAAAGAAACGTTTACTTTATGGTGATCATTTTTATAATAGGTTGAGAGTAAGCTTTACTTATGGCGGAGTCGACTGGTCCAAAAAATCTGCACCGGTGTAGGCTACAAGGTGTGGCATAAGTCTGCAAGTCTTGTTGCGCCTGCTGCCTGCAATAGTGCCGATTTAACAGACTTATGCCTCACCTTGTAGCCTACACCGGTGCACACCAGATTGACCATCCGAATGCGCCATTAGTTCATTCACCCCCTAAGCATTTTTTTGTATCTATAGAGAAACTAGTGTTTTTGCAAAATGTGCGCATCTTGGCCCTATTACCCATAGATTTAGTGTAATGGAGCCATACACTCAAGAAAAGTAAATTAAACAATGTTCAATCAAGAGCAGCTTGATTTTTTCAAATAACATTGATTAAAACCATAGAAATGTTTGAATGTGGAATGTGGCAGGGTTATCATTTTAAATTTTTATCAGCTTTTCTTTTGGTTTTCTTCTTTTCCTTTATCTTTTTAGACATTCTAGTGGCTCACGTATATCTTCACCAGAAAATGCAATGTAGGATGTTACATATTGGAAGAAAATATGAAAACTTGCAGAACATATTTAAGAAAATTTGCCCAATATGATTATTGTGCCAGTAGGCAGTAGGCCTCATTACCCCAAACAGAACACAGCGTGCAACAATTTTATTTCTTCCCAGTTTTTGAAATAGTCATTTCCTTTTAATAATATATTAGTGCAGACTACAATTTTACCACCACCAACAAAATTTCAAACAAATCCATTAAAACAACAGTTACTGACCATTAAATAAACCCTATATTTAGTAAGAATAAAAATGGCAGAAACAAAGAAAATGACCGAAACTCCTTAATTTAACCTGATCAAGGCTTGATTCAAACGACTATATAGACCACTAGGCTATGCAACTATACAATTAATCTTATTTCAAGCGGTATTTTTTAAATCAGGTATGGCCCCATTACCCCTCTCTCCCCTACAAATCTCCAGGTGTAGTGATTTAAGAAATATCGGAAATTCCTGAAATATATTCTTGCATTTGTACGCACCGTTCGCGTGCGGTTCTTGAGTCCCGAGAAATATTAAAAATGGGCTTAAAGTCATGGTTTGTGATCCCTTTACTAAACACGTCCTGGAGAAGAACAAATATCGCAAAAATGCAGTTTTCAAGAGAGTCGAAATAAACCTCCGATAAAGCTGAGAAGAATTTTAAGTGCTTTTGCGAAGAGACGGTAAGAAGTGCGAAATACGAGAGTAAAATTGCATCACTTACGCCTTGATAAAAATGCCATTCTAAGCACTGCACAAAAAAGTACTAATGTCGTGCAATCCTTAAAGCGAATAATTTTTGTGCGCTAAATATTCATTCAATATTCTACAGAAGCCATTCAAATCCAACAGAGAATGCAAAAACGCAGCTAACTACTACTTTCGAATGAATTCCCCATCACGAAGACGCGAAAGATGAAGCAAATTACTGCGAAATGCATTCCATTAATTTAAACACGAGAAAAATTCGCAAATATCGAAAAAAAAAAAGCAAGGCCAATTATCTTAATGTTAATCTCTACTTGTACAATACGCTTCAGCAAAGCGAAAAAAAAAGTGAACCAAAAAGAGGGTTCTATCAAGGAAAAAAAAACACATCCAGAACTAAAAAACCCACAGAAATAAGTGGTCAGAAATTACAGAAAATAAACTATCGTGTAATCAAGTCGTCCTATTGCAATGTTCTATATATGCAAGGGCAATGGAAAATGCCGATTCTTGATTTCAAGAAAAATTACAGGATGCACATAAAGTAATTCCCTCATTCAGAACAGCGATTGAATAAAGACTATTTTCCATAGAAACGTGTCACGGAGAACATATGGTATAAATAAATATACAGCATTTTATTGCAAAACGCTGTGTAAACTTTGTAACAATCTAGACTGCGCTGCAGTACGTCGCCAGAAGAAAAATGTAGTGTAGTGTTAATGGGTGAGAACACACTGAATGTTTATTGCAGGCGCTTACCACTCGGCTTACACTAGCGCCACAAAGCGGGATAAGAATGCAACATGCGTTTTAAATGAGGGCGCACACAAAGAAAGCTTAACCGAAGACAGGCTGATCTTACAAGAAGCGTTTATACGCTTTCAAGATTGTTTTTAACATTATTTTTTGGAAATCTGAAAGCAGATTTGTAAGACACAGAGTGGCGCACAGATAACTATTGGTAAAAATTGTAGGCCTCGATTGTATGCCACCTATGTACCGTACAAACTTGTTCCGCACTTATCATGAGATGATAATGCGCATGTGGAAGGTTTTACACGAATGTTTCACCTAGCATAACGCATACAGTGGCGCCACCACGCACACTGACGATCACGCTGATATCAGCATTCATTGTGCGCCTTAAAAGTTGGAAACAAGAAGATGAAAAACAAGCAGGAAGGAAGCTGAAAGAAGCAAGTCGAAAGTAAGCATTCAGTGTGCTTTCATCCTGCAATGCAAACAAAACTTGATGATTTCTACCTATAAGTAGCATTTATTATTTGAATTTTCTTAATGAGGGGAATAACTTAAGAACACAATGCATTCTAGCATCGCAAAGGCGATCACATCAGCAATTACCAATCTCACAATATGCATTAATGACTATAAGAATTGATGAATTAGAACATCGTGTTATTTGCCATATTCTCAGGAGAATTTAGGTAACAACTTCTCGCAAATGCTAAACGTAAAAGTTGATGGTTTTTGATTCGCTCAAGCAGCATATGCTTACCATGAATCATCGAATGAAAAACCGACGCGAATTCATTGTTATTGCTGTCACAAGACAATTCTCCGATGCTGTCATTCGTCAGGACTTTGCTTGGGGAATGTTTGCACGTACAATAAGCGTTCCCATCCATTATGCCTTATTTTTCATGGATTAATACAGTTTTTTCTTCCCCGCACCTGTCATCCCGAAACAATGATTTTCATTAAGCGGCATTACCGTCTTCAGTATTTTTTTTTGGGTTGATTCGTGATCAGAATCGTATAAAGGACGTCTGCCCAACAAACACTCGTATTTATCACTGCTTTTTAGCTAGTTGAAAACCGCGTGCATAGCGTGACTCTTTTCCTTTCATCCAACTTGTTTCAACTCAAAACTCGATACACGCGCTTTGATTTCTACTCAGAAAAAGCCAAACAAAATGGCCGCCTAAGGCAATCTCGCTAATGCATGAAGGAAAAGTGGAAGACTGATGAAAATGAACTTCGCAAACCTATCTGGGCACAAAAAAAGCAACGTTTGCCTACCTAACATACAGCTGATATAAATCAACGTAATGAATACGCGTGCAATACCTCAAACAAATGGCCAGGGGTTCAAATTGGCGGACTACAGGGTGCTCGTGAAGTTGATTTTGCTGTTTACCCCTGCAAAATGTTCCTGTTTCTTTCTTTAATGACAAAAGCTTAAATGATATTTTACGATAAACAAAAATTTTTTTCGAAGGGTTATCTAAAACCGTGTGGGCAACCGATTATCTGACACAATTTAAGATAATCTTAAAAATAAACTAGGTGTTTTGAACGTCAGCAATTTGACTCCACATTGAACCTCCTAAGATGGCTGCCAATTTAAACTTTGATACCATCGGTTGGATTTTGAAACTCGTTCAACTGAGTCGATACGGAAGAAATGTTTCCACTTCATCGATTCATCAAATTTTGATTACATCAATTATCAAAGCAAACCTTTTACCTATGCGGCAAATGACAGCAAAAAACATTTTTCGAAGGGTTATATAAAACCGTGTAGGCAACAAATTATCTGACACAATGTAAGATAATCTTAAAAATAAACTAGGTGTTTTGAGCGTCGACAATTTGACTCCACATTGAACCTCCTAAGATGGCTGCTAATTTAAAGTTTGATCATATCGGTTGGACTTTGCAAGTCGTTCAACTGAGAGGATGCGAAAGAAATGTTTCCAATGCGAATTGATTCATCACATTTTGATTACATTTCTATCAATTATTAAAGCAAACCCATTACCTATGTGGCAATTGACAACACAAGTTGACAGCAAATTGACAGCAAAAAACATTTTTCGAAGGGTTATAAAAAAACCATGTAGGCAACCGATTATATGACACAATTTGACATATCTTACAAATAAACTAGGTGTTTTGAACGTCAGCAATTTGACTCCACACTGAACCTCCTAAGATGGCTGCCAATTTAAACTTTGATCCAATCGGTTGGATTTTGCAAGTCGTTTAACTGAGTCAATGCGGAAGAAATTTTTCCACCACAAATTGATTCATCAAATTTTGATTAAGTTTCTATCAATTATAAAAAAGCAAACTTTTTACCTAAGCGACAATTGACAGCCCAACTTGGTAAAAAGAGACCGTGCAGACTTTATCCAGTCTCCCTGGCGGCCAATACAAAGCGTTCTTATTTCATTATTTAACGTTTCGGATGTGTTATAGTAGCAAATCGATAATCCTAGAGGCGCTTCCGATAACGTTCGCTGTTGAATTTTATTTGATTTAGCGGAAAAAAGAAGAAATCGCGGCCATTTATTGACACGACTGTTTCCGGAAATACCGTTGATTGCATCTTAAGAAAGTTCTTTTTTCATTGCGTCTTAGGCACACACACAACAAAAACCAGATATCCGCTCGTTTCTTGTAGCCACGTTTGATACGATAAGGCCTACATGAAAGTGCTGAAATGAACGATTAATACATGTATTGCACAATTGATCTCATCAGTGGCAGAACTAGCCCAGAGGCTTCTGCTAAGTAACCTACTATATGCCACGTCCTACTTGAAGCAGTTAACGCAATGGATGTTGAAAGGTCAAAGAAGATTTCGACTGAAACAATTAAGCCTAGGCGCATTGGGTATAGGAAACTTTCGATTATCCGGGGTCGGATTAACCGGAATCCATTTCTTGCAATAAGTCATTGCTGAACCAAGCCGGTCATTGGCGGAAATATGGTTTTCTAAAAAATAATACCAAAAACCACAAAAAAGATATATTACCCACGTAGAAAGATGACCAAAAAATGACGTCGTTTTCTGACTAGGAAAAATGACCATAAAAAATATGGGCATTTTTTCTAGAAATAATGACCAAAAAATGACGTCGTTTTCCGACGTGTTCCCGAATAAAAATGACCAAAAAATGACGTCAATTTCTAATGTATTTCTGAGTGGTCGTTTTTTGGTGAAAAAATTACGTCAGCTTATTACTTGGGTTAGTTACCAAACTCATAATTTTCCAATAATAATACTGGTAGGCTACTAACGACCTTTTCTGAACACGAAAATCGTTCACCACAAAGATAAGTTTCTTTTTTCAATTTTTTTTTCCAATAAGAAACCCATCATTTTTTTCAAAGAAACTGCAGTTAAGAAAAAAAAAACAAAAAAAAAACATTGCAATATTACAAAAATCTTATTCCAAACTACTTTCTTAAATTATCCGGATTATCCATCCGTGGAGTTAATCAAAAACATTATTTAAATTTCACTTATCGCGGTTTTACATTTTGTCAACTGAGTATTTCAGATTATTAGATTTTGAAAGTTTTCCGTAATGAGAATATGGTCGGAAACCACGTTGATCGATAAAGGCAATTAAGTCAAATCACAATTTGTTAGTTAAAGGACGTACATCGCATTCGAAATATGAAACACAAATAGAAGTTCTTGATTGAATCTACATGTAATGCAGGCTAAGCAATAAGCCTTCCTTTTCACATTTTCGTTTTCACGTATGCTGCTATTGCATTCTGCTCTTATTTGAAAACGTGAAATTTTCAGAGCAAACAAGTTTTGCAAATCCATTTCCCCTTGTTTTTAAGAAGCAGCTCGAAAATGGTCGATTTGTCATCATCATCGCCTAGCGTTGACTGTGAATTTCGAAGCCGTGCACCTCGAACGTGTTTTAAATTCAAATAAACCTGAAGAAGTACGTAAATAGTGCAGGAATTTCTCCGCAATTCTGGGGGAGAAAAAGCGATATTTCGACGTTCGGAACACTCGAAATTTATTTAAAACATTATTACTTACGGGAGAAATCGAGCAACTTGAACGAAAACTGAATTAAACATTTGTACAAACGTTCGATCATTCTCTTTTCAATCAGTAATGACGGCTGGTACTGATTGAATCAAACAACACGTGGTTCAACATCTTGTCAGAAATAAATTTTGTTGTCAGAGAATATTTTTCGATAACACAATTAGATCAAAGTAGTATGGAACGCCGTGCGAATAAAAAGTTAACAAATATCAGAGGAATATCAGAGGGATGATTTTGTCAGTTCTCAAAAGTAATCTCATCATCATTTGAATTAAAATAAATGAAAGTGAGCGTTTCCTAAACAATTATTAGCAGCATTTCTCTCCACTCAGTATTATTTCCAAATATAAGCATATTGAAAACTTAAATTAAAAAAGCCAGTTACAGAATGATAAATTGCATTCCAAAAAAACACGTCAAAAATTGAAAGTTTAGAGAATACCAATTTTTGCACTGGCATATTTTGCACAAGTCGTATTATTATGATGGAAAATGACGTTTTCCCAAAACACGTTCAAAATATTTCAATGCAAGGTGCATGCTTCAATTACACTTTCCAAAACATTTCGCCAGGATTTCTTGGTGAAAAAAAATCAAACAGTGTCCTACCTTGGACATGGACCTTGATGACGAGGCCGAGAGGAGCACCAATCCCGTTGGATGCCCTGCACAAATACTGCCCAGCGTCCGACATCCGGGCTTTGGACATCACCAAGGACCCATTGTTGTACTGCTTCACGTTAGGATCGTCCAACGATGGCATTTTATATTCTCCAGGCTTGTTATCTGCGAAAGAAGAAGAGGACAACTGGTTTTATAATACATTTTCAACTCAGAAACAAGGGTATGTCTATTATTCCATTTGCTGGCATCCTTAAAACGCCACGTGCGAAATTCGTCCTCAGAGAGTAATAGCTACGAAAAAAAAAGGACCAACAATTGTAACGTAATCAAAATAGGACATTGACGGAGATAACGCGTTTCTCAGCATGTTCCAGTTATTTATATCCGAGCTAGGTTTCGTTTTAATCTCGCATCTGCATAAAATTCAAATTTGAAACTTGCGAGGAAAAAAATATGAATAAGGCTTTAGAAGTTAAAATAGGCAAGGTGGAAGTTAAAGGAGTAATAAATGAGTCGAAAATACATACGAGAACATCTTTTATGAAATAGCGCCAGCCTATATTTCATGCATGAAAAAATATTGATTTTTTTTTCACTTCGGTGCATATGCCAGCCATTTTTCTCCATATATTTGTGGCAAGCTAACTTTTATGTCATCTAGGCTGGCGCAATAAATCCTTGTCACATTTTGCCGGGAAAAAAAAAGGAAAACTTATTCCACCTTTGAAACGAGAAATGGGAAAGTTTAAATAAAACTGCTGTACGACAACGTCTATATCTTCGTACGTAATACCGCCTGTCGACTTACGAAAATCAAAAAAGTATTAATTTCACGATGACTTGCTCGTGATGTTTTATGCGGCGCCTGCGAGCAGCGCCACCTAGTGCTCCAGTTTTTCAGCGTCTGGATTTTGTTCGTGGATACTTATGGCTTGCTTGTGCTAATGACGCTATGCTTAGAAAATAAATCTCGGGAATTGCCTTCGTTATTTATGTTTTGCTGGAGTTAATTATATTTCGTGTTCTATAATGCACGCTAGCTTATATACTGTAGTTCACATACAGCACGCTTATGCTTCTTATTCCTTGCTAATGTTACTTATACTTTATTTACGAAACTTATCCATACATATAAAGAACAGATGTATACAACAGATGCAAACAACCAAAGCTTCCCCGAAGCGGAAGATTTTTGTTTTGTACGCGTTTTGCGTCATCGCGTACAAAACGAAAAAAAATACTCTTCCGCTAAGGGGCTCCGTATGTTTTTTTTGTTGACAGTTTGCTTCGGTGTTAGGCCTACTTTCCAACACAAGTTGAGTGTTTCTCATTTCTTTTAACTTGACCGGGCAAAGCCGGGCTTTACGTCTAGTTGGTTTATAAAACATTTAAATTACATTGCATTGCTGTAATAATTTACAGCAAAATAAAGTTCAACTTAGTGTTCAGTCATATGCTATAGCAATTTCTGCAATACTAATTTTATATTACACTTTTGAAATTTGCACAAAATGGCTCGCAAAAATATTGCGTTATTTTAGTCGATATTCGCATTATTTAACAAAAAATATAAAAAAAGATTAATAAGTAAATATTGCCCAAGACCATGGTGAAGGATCAAGTTTTGAAGTATTTCTCAAAACCACCAACGCAATATTAACTCATAGTTGTTATGAAACCACCAAGCAACAATAACTCATAGTTGTTATTTAAATCAACAAATCTATGATATTTTGCTTAGACACATAAAAACGCTATGCTTTTCTTGTGCATGAATGCACCGCTGATTTATCTCCATATTTCTGCTAGAGGCACTCATTTTGCTGATGTTAACATATTACTTATACGTTTCTCAGAAAACATCATCTTCGCTAATTTAATCATCCTTGAACACTTAAAAAAATTAGAAATAAATTAATAATGGAAACGTACAACGTTCTCCAAATCATCAGATATGACGAGGCATATGCTGCATGATTCTTTGTGAACAGGGTTGCTATGGAAACGACCCGCAAAGCCATTATCGTTTTAATCATCACCGATACAAATTTAAAATATTCTTGCCATTCCGTGATAATTTGAATATCGATAAACATATCTATGTAGAGTTGGCAGTATATCTGCAGTATTTTGAATTTGTTCGTGTTTTTCCATTCACATTTTTAAAAAAAAAACTAACTCAAAGAAAAATTCAATTTCGAGGAAGAACCCACGACGACAGCTAAGTAAATAAGAAATGCAAACAAACAGCGTGGCGCATTCAAATTCTAATACGAAAACCGGAAATAATAGGACACGTTTATTCTGTTTACAGTTTTTTTTTCGAGGAGTTAGAGCGTAAAGAGACGCGCAAAACATTGCTGTACAATGAGATATTCAACCACCAGACGTTCAAAGAGATGTTTTCAGGTAAAATCTGAGACAGAAAAACGAAGACAACTTACAAATTTTGTGCAAGCTGGGAAGCGCCTTAGCTGGATCATGGATGGAATATTCCAAAAATCCAATTTATCATAAGCTGCTGATTCCAGCGCATTTTTGCATTAATTTCATATAAAATAGCTACAGAATCCAAACTTTCTGGGCGTCAAGTTTTTCTGATGATTTCAAACTTTCGACCACCAGACATTTTCCAACAATTTCAATTTTTTTAACACATCGTATTTTTCCTATGTTCACAAACTTTTAGGACAGTATTTTCTCTATCATTCCAATCTTCAGCTAAAATTCAGTTTAGATTTAAATCCCAAAAATAGTTGAACGGACATAATTTAGGCAAAAGAAGTACAAAAAAGACAAACCCCTGTGACAACTCCTTGAAGGTAGGCAATCATGCATGGCGAAACCGCTGTAAGTGATTGCCTACCCCTAGGGAGCGTTTTAAGTTTTACCATTATTTGTACTGTTTTCCACCACTTTTTGCTACATACAAGTAGCACGTAAAACTTTTTAACTTAAAACATGGTCTAATCATGGTTTTGGACAAACCTCAAGTTCTGAAGATAACTGAATTCCAGCCAAATCTTTTAGGGGGCGTATTATTTTCCTAAAATTCCAAACTATTAAAACGACTTAGTTTTCTCATGAGCTCAAAACCTCACGATCACAGCATATTTCCCCTTAAATTTCAAGCTTTGCAAGGGAAAACATTTTTTAGAAAATTTAAAAGCTTTTAAAAAAACACTAGACAGGTATATTCCTCTCAGATTTCATACGCAGAGTGAAACATTTTCAAATGCCAGAGCTTTCTGATGAGTAAAAATTTCGTAGATAAGACGAACCCAGAATCCCAACTCTCCACGAACTCTTTGATATTTCATTATTAATGGAATTTTCACTTCATCGCACAATTCATGAAAAACACTTTTATACTGGATGATATTCAAATCATCGTTGATTCCAGAATTTTCGAGGGCTTTTATATACTGGGACATTCGAAGTAATTCAAATCTGGGCAGTACAGAAAACCGACATTTTTTAATGGACTCCAGGGTTCGTAGAGGACAAACTTTTCACAGATTTCAGAACTTGACTCATCCAACGATTCCACATCTAAAGAACGTTTTTATTTACACTCAAACGTTTATTTTTCATTTCCCCAAATCGTTTCAAGAATTACTGCGAAAATGAAAACGTGATGCTGGCATCCAATGGCTTTCTTCGGGCAGATTGTTCCCCTGCTGATTTCGATGCATAATTTCAAACGATAATCGCGTTATTCAGGGGGTGAACACGCATTTTTTTCACTTCCTCTTCAGCCTAATGAATTAAACGCTTCGTGCATTATTGAAGAAACAAAAAAAAATGCCACCGCAAAACTTCCCTATTCGACAAAATCGATGTTTATGCAAAAATATTACTGCAGGAATAAAAAACCGAGAGATAATTTCAATAATTGATGAAGATGAGCGAAGAGGGAAAAAAGTCGTTCGATTGCGAGAAATTTAATTAGTTGACGGAAATGAGCTCAACTAAGCAAATTTGCAATAACGAAGAAAATTCGAGTATTTCATCCATCTGGAAGAAGTAGCAGAAAAAAAAAAGCAAAAGCAAACTCGCGCTAATGCTCGAATTACGCCTAATTCCGACAGATACCAGCAGTTTTACAAACTCTTAAACTCTTTTAAGTTGGAGCAAATTAGCAGTCGGCTTCGGCTCGCAGGGATTTGCCCGCGCAAAATCTCATTAAATCTGCTAATTTATTTATCGAATAATAGGGGTTTCGAGATGCCTGAAAACTTTTTTTCCCTCGCAGTTTGGCAAAAATGCGAAGGCTGACTGCGCGAAGAATGCTGGGAAACTTGTAAATTCTAATAAAGCGGCGCTGCAGTAATTAATTTCAATTAGACAGCTAATGTTGTTTACCAGCTCGTCTTAAGTAAGTACACTTATTAAAATTTCGTGCTTCGAAACCCACTCTGGGGAAAATGCGCGAAATTCCCCATTCGTCAGAGAGGAGGAAAATAGCGAAAGATAATTACAAGATTTTTTGGGTTTTCTAAAAAAAAAAAACGTATCGAGAAGCCGTACATGCGCTTCGATGCTTTTTTCTAGTTCCGAAATGCCTCACGCACCTTCAAATAAGAGCTATTTTTTGTCTTTGGACCTTAATTGCCTTTGTTCGAAGCAGAACAATGGGGCTTTTGATACCCGAGAATTAATTTAAAATTTCTCGGAGCTGTTGCCCAACTATTTTAATCGATCGGCGTGCCAGCCCAGAGTTAGCTTTTTGGATGAAAAATAGCGAACATGTTCTTGTACATTCAATAACAAAATGTTATATACTGTTGGCCTACTTGTACAATCTACATAGGTCTATATGAAGAAGAGATGTATGTTTGTAAGTGGGTGGCTTAGTGGGCGAAAGGTTTTTCCATGAAGCGCCTTTGCTGAAGTGGTTTGATGGCACTTTCATCATGGGGGCGCTGCGGTCATGATTCGTTCATTAGGCCTACTTCGTAGCTTCAGCAAGTCGGTCAATTTTGCCAGTACAGTATGTAAAGAAGGGTAATATCTAGGAATTTGAAATAATGGGTAGTAAATTATCGCCAGTTAGTATAGCGATAAATGCGTTTAATGGGTTCAAAAAAATACTTCTTTATTATTATAAAAACTATTTGAAAATATGAAATTTCAAATTTATCGTCATTTTCTTTCATTAAAAAAAATATATTTTCTATCATGACCAACATTGCATTCGAGGTAGTCTCAAATAGAGATGGGCGAACTGAACTGCAGAGTCGAGTCGAGTTTTTCGAGTTTTGATTGGAATCGATTACTCGAGTTTCACTGACTCGCAAGTAATTGCTCTACCATTAATTCTATATGAAGTAGCCCAAGGCTATTGTTCTTTGAGTCGAGCTACGTATATATATATTTTCAGATTTAAAATTGCCGAAATTCCGAGCTATATGGATTGGAATTAGTTGCTCAAACACGGCATTTCAATACCAAAAAACTCGTTTCGACTCGAAAATTCACCGGAAGTTCAGCTCGCCCATCTCTAGTTCCAAAGCAGCACAGAAGCTTTGGTGGGCATAACCGTCTTTCGCCAAGGATTTGCAGCGTTGACCAACGCAATCATTTACTGGGCAACGCACATTGCGCTGCAGCTGCTTCTGGTCAGCACTTAATCTACTTGGACAGCGTCCAGCCACAGCGAGTTTTGATTGTCGAATTGAAACCGCAGTTGGCGATAATCAAATTGGCCGGGGCATAAAATAAGCACATCAACAACGTAAAAATCACGAGAATGTTGCGCACATGCGGTGAACAACAAAGGCGGAGGACATTTTTCATACAAAAACCATCAAGCTTTGGTTAATTAAATTAATTGGTCATGTTGTTGGTCGTTGTTTGAGCATGAAACCGAATTAAAACGTGTAATTCGACGAACTTAATCGAGCCATTTACATGCGTCCTTCAGATAGTTTAGCAGATATAGATATTCTGGAATACCTAGGCAGACATTTCGATTGCCAATGGGGCCCGGGTGTTCCAATTAAAATACTTCCAAAAATATGAACGTATGGAATATGAACATATGATTACCTACTGCTTTCATCCACTGGATCGTAGGCAAGGGGAATCCTTCCACCTGGCAATTGAGGACCACCTTGTTTCCGGCCAACACGTCGACGTCTTCCGGTTCGACGACCCAGCGGGGAGGCACTAAAAAACGGAAACGGAAATGAACAAATCGTTTTGTAAGATCAAACTGATACTAGGGTTTCATATAGTTTTCTCGTTCCATCATTTCAGTTTTGTCAAGCATAAGAAATGTGGCATGCAATTTTAAGCACAGTATCGAGCATTCCGTCATAGATGGCGCTGGACGTACTTCGCGAATGGTTTAATGTTCTGCATTGCAAGAATTATCCATTTCCTTTAATCCGTTTTTTCTAAACGACTAACACCGCATGTTTTGCATCTTGTTCAGACCCATAGCGTTCTTTAAAATCAAGAGGAATAACTGCATGCAGTGAAAGCTGCTCTAACAACGCCATCAATAATACATGCATGTATCATAGATGGCGTTGATATTTTGAAAAACGTGACAATGTGACACGTGGACAATACGTGAATTACGGATTTTTTCGGTCGTCTTGCTATACATGAAATGTCATTACCGCGTCTAGATCAGGCTAAGACAACTGCACAGATTGCATCATAGATGGCGCTGAAATTTTACCAATGATTTGATCCACGATACACGTATTATGGATTTTCAATCACATTCGCTGAGCAATGCTATTTCCATATAAACGATTCTTATACACTGCATAATTTATATTGCATATGTCACATTATAGATGGCGCTGGGCATTTGCGAAGGTTTATCTAATGAATGTCCTCTAGCCCCATCTTGCATAGACTCCAGATCATTCCTGGGCAGGTCAAGGCGGTTTTATTTTCTTTTACAAAGACTACATAATAGATGGCGCTGGGGCTTTGCAAAACAAGGTGGTTTAACGGACAATTCAACACGATGATGGCCAAAGTCGTTGTCATGTCTAGAGTGCTTTATACCCCATTACAGAATCTATCATAGATGGTGTACGGACTTTATATAAAATAACTTAACGGGAAACATGACGCGAGTTTTGAATTTATTTTTCGTCCGCCATGTCGAATAATGCCACTGCATTCAGACCAGCGTTCCGGTCGGGCCAAGATCGTTGTTCGCAGAAGAAAAGCCTGCCAACGGGGAGGCTGAAAGAAGCGACTGCAGAATGACTAATGATGCGGGTGCAAAGCCAGGCTAATCTACTGCAGGTTAAAAGCGTGGGAGGTAGGGGAAGGAGTAACAACGCCATAATGACGTTGCGTCACACGATCGCAGCGCCACTCACCGTTCACCATGAGCTGCGCCGTGTGATTGGCCGATCCGGCCGGGTTGCTGGCGATGCACGTGTAGTTGCCGTTGTGTCTGGAGGTGACGCTGTTGATGGTGAGCACGACGGAGAACTCGTCGAAGGTGCGGGTCATGACCCCCAGGTCGGGAGTGATGAGGCGGCCATCTTTGATCCAGGTGAACGCCATAGGCAGGTCGCCCCGAGTAACGACGCAAGTGATGCGGGCCAGCATGCCCTCCAACACATATTCGCCCATAAACGAAAACGGAATGATGTGGGGAGGAACTAAGAAGGACACAAAAAAGACGAAAATCCACATCAACTTGCCTCGCATTCGACATTTGATTAGTAATAAAATTCCCTAATTTAACAGGGTTCCCACAGAAACATCAATTTCAACTTCCCTGACTTTTCCCTGACTTGTCCAGGTTTCAAAGAAAATTTCCCTGACCAATGACAACGCGAAAAGTTGTCATTTTCCAAAATTGACACTGGAAATATTTTTTTCAATTTACTAACGACAATTTTGAAAATTAACATAGAAATTTTTAAAATTTGTGCTCGGAAAAAGTGAAAAATTTGTATTCAGAAAACTAAGAGAATTTTGAAAATTTTTACACGGAAAACGTGGCCAATTTTGCTTATTTGTACTCGGAAAACGTGGCCAATTTT
>JAQGBX010004163.1:0-15855 GCA_034698745.1 Megaphyllum sjaelandicum | reverse complement strand
TAAATTGAATGATGATCCCCTCTGCCACATGGTACTATGTACTGACTGCAGAGTAAAGAATAGAATTAGAATTAGAACTGAACGTTGCACTTTTGAGACTAAAATGCCTTAAGTAAACAGGCGATAGGGCATACGGTATACGGTTTAAGCCTGGCGTTGGGATGTGCTAAAAATACAACATATACCGTAGGCTTTTTTTTGCTATATAGGTACACACGTTATGTTCTATAGTTGTTATTTTAAACTTTTTAAAGAAAAAGTGCGCGTAGTAAAAGCGATAAGAATGAAAAGTGAATTTACTTTCCTATGAGGTCTAGACAAAACTTTGGTCGAGCGTCTGATCTTTTTTAGCAAGGGCTTACACTAAGGTCTCTCGTAAAAAGGACTATTGAATGGGGCAGTTTTTTTGTATTTTCGTTGCCCTTTCAGGACATGTCGGGGTTTCATGGTAAGACCTTTTCCATCTGAAAGACAGAAATGTGACCCTTCGTTTTGTCCCCTACTGCCCATTTTTTCTCTCCTTTCCCATATTTTTTGTTCAGCATTTTTACCGTGCACGCTTCTTTATCCCCTTTCTTTTTTTCCCCCCAAATTCAATACCTTTTTCCCCGTGGTTTTCGCTTCCCCGTAGATCTCTCACAGAGCAAAATTTCGGTGAAGAAAAAAAGGAGATAGGAAGTGAAGGCTGAAGTGCGGGCTGAAATATTAGGGAAAAAACGAGGGCCGTTAGCATATATGTTTTGCCCTATGCATATTTATATAAAACTTAGCCGCTCACTGCATGGCGCATGCCTGGTTCGCTTTTCAGTTTTACCTTTTCTCTTCCTCTTTCCCATTCAGGTCATTCATGGAACACAGTGGGCCATTCCGATAGGGGGCGATTGTTGCATTAAACTGCAGCCGCCACGCGACGCTTACCAGAAAGAGGTGTCCACGTTGCTCCCCTCCCTTTTTTGCCCGCTGCCGCCATGGGCTTAATGTGGATTTATATTAAGACGGGTGGCCGAACGTGTGCCACCATGCATAGGGAGAATTCCCTCATCCTTCCGTCAAAAATGTCTTCGACTATCCTAAATGAAAGCTTATATAACGCTGAAATTGCCTACTCGACCGATGCCCATTTCTACAGGCTTCATTTTAAATTGCTGCGAGTAATTTTCGAAATTTCCTTTTGGCATTCTTTGATATGATTACAAAAAAAATATCAGTTAGACGTTATTTGCATTCGAGTAACACTGCGCTAAAACATTTTTAGTCTACGGAACTATTAACGAAATTACATT
This sequence comes from Megaphyllum sjaelandicum, assembly GCA_034698745.1. Lineage (NCBI taxonomy): Eukaryota > Metazoa > Arthropoda > Diplopoda > Julida > Julidae > Megaphyllum > Megaphyllum sjaelandicum. Next base: position 14,572 of record JAQGBX010004163.1, on the reverse strand, counting down.
TTTATATGGTCGTCTCCAACCCGTGTATATACATGAAAAGGGTCGAGGAAAGCAATGGTAAAAAAAGTACGTCGTCCAACCTTTACCAGAATCCTTCAATGAAAACACTCCAAAATGCTTTTCCATTAGAGGAGTTTGTTGTTTAAAGTCTGAATTTGGTCGGCCACGATCGTTACGGATAAACGACTTTTTAAGAAAACGACTATATATACACGTTTTAGCCCGCTTATAACTGTTAAATCTCTGGTGGAACATCGGTCTACATCAGACTTTCTGATCAGTTTTTGTACACGAAATGCACTTACAAAAAACTTGTCCTCGTTGTTAAAATTCAGTTGACTACGATGATGGTGTCCATCACGATGAGAGTGCTGAGTGCAACATGCATAATTTGGGGTAGATGGACTGCTGATTGTGTATAGATTTGTAAATATTTTGAATTTAGATTTGAATTCAATTGGCAATATTCACGTTGGCAGCAGAATACTGAACTAAGTTGCACGATCAAATGAACTGATTGCCAAATTAATTGCTGTAGGATTCTAACACGTACCCATCTTGATGACTGCGATGGAAAGATACGGTACACAATGTACACATACACGTGGTGGCGGGGGTCCCAATCGAAATTACGATGCACGTCTATAAATAGCCCTCGCATTATCGGGAATTCCCGTTCTGCCGTGCTTATAAAATGGAAATAATCCAGCAGAGGGACTGATAACGCGAGGGGGAAATTGCCTATAAGTATATCAAATTCAAAATATTTCAATTCCGGCATGTGGCCCGAGCAGGCACACGTACGCTCGGCTTTATTATTTGCATAATTCCACCACTTATAATAGGGGGTGACCCCATCGCGAGGGGGCAAGGAATAAAAAGTCCCGGCACAACGGTCCGCTTGCACGCGCCAGTCAGATAGCTGGAAAGTGAGGGATTTTTACAAAAGGCCATCTGTTGCATTCCCAAGCGTGCATTGGAGCTATGGAATTGTTGCCTCAGCACAACGTCAAAACTCCAGAACGGAACGAGACAATGCCGTAATACTGCATGAGCTTTGATTTTCAGTCTATCGCAATTAGCCATTGAAGTATGCAGGAAACGTGACGTCACGTGTGACGACCGCACATTCCCGGTCCAGCATGTGCGATTTTCACAGGGATCAACGCGTAATAAATGAAATTATAGAGCGGGCGTACCACCGTAAAGAATATGGGTGATTTTTATAATAGTATACGGTCCTGAAGGGAAATGAAGGTAACAAAGAAACGCACGGTTTTTGATCAAACGAATGCTCGGGAACTCGCAAATGCCTTCCTTTTAGTCGAAAATTTGTATATCCCAATTCCAAATTCGTCTTAAAACGAAGAAATTGACTTTATTTGCCCATATCCTATATATAGGGCGGGACAGGAAATTGAACTCTATGAGAAATTCGTATAAAGCGAGTAGGCCTACTTCTTAATGAGGTCTTCCACTGTAAGGGTACGTGCACGGTGAAGCTTGTTCCAGGCGCTTGAAAACCAGTGTCGCTTAGCGGTAAGAGTCTGCAATATAGGCTACCATTACGTGACACTGGTTCGAAACCGGTTGACAAGCGACTGGAATAAGCTTCACTGTGCACGTACCCTAAAGCTATACAGAAAACTCCACATATGATTTCTATTGTTGGCCATGCAGTCAAAAATTGCTAGGGGTCTTTACATGCATGCCCGCATCGATGAAATCACAGCAACGAATGAGTGATTCCCCGATGTTTGTTTAAATAAGATTTGAAAATTACACGGGCTTTGGTGGCACCCAGTTATTTAGCTACCAGCATCTACGCAGAATGTGTATTGACCAAAATTGTTTTACAGACCACTAAGTGAGTTGTAGGCCACGTACACCGTAGTTGTAGGTGTTTGCTCACACCATGGCATATGGTCCGGGTCGCAATTACCAACCAGAAAACAAAAGCACGCACCTCCGACGGTATCGTTCCATTCACGCCCCTATACCTGCACGCGTCCGGCCATTGAAGTGACCAACTGACCGGCAGGGATTCTTGGGGGGTATTCGAGGCAGGGTCTTCCAGAGGCGGAGAAGACGAGTCTCAAAGGTGTAAACGAGCACTTTGAGTGACGCGCGTTTCGAGAAAAATGCACCGAGGTGGCGCTATGAAAGGGTCATTCGTCTAAGTGGTCAAGTAGCCGAGAACATGGTCTTTACTGCGGATAATGCTGGGAAATGGCAAGTGGTCGGTATTAGACTAAGGTGTACATTATACTTTTGTTTGCCGCGAGGGGGTCCCTCACTTCGGAGGTCCCCGAATCGTTCAGAGGCTTATGTGGGTCTGCTTTTTTGACGGTAATTGCAGTAGTGTTGGCATTTGACCATAATTTGCCAAACAATACAAATGAGCCGTCTAACGGTCTGACCATCTGGCTAGTTCTAGGTCTAGCTATAGGGGTATGGGATCACGATGATGAGGAGGAGGAGGGGGGGGGGGCACTTCATGGGGGAGACTAAAAACGTTTCACCCAAAACCGATACGCGTATATATACACATATGGGCATATGTGAACAGCTAACGGTCGTGTTCATTCCAGCATGTTAAGTAACGTTCAAAAATTAATTGATGAAAATGCGAGGTTATTAACGTAAGCCCTGTTACGAACAAATTTAAACATTTCCAACGTGTCCACTCGGATTGTAATTGGTGATATTGTTTGCACACTTATAATTATTGCAGTAATATAAAACCGCATACGTATAATTTATTGCTCGGCTTTCCACGACATATCTTTTCTCATTTCCTGCAAAGTGACATTACATGAATTCGATTCACTTAAATGCAACTTACAACTTGCATTAAGTTCTTCAGAATACATGTATTTTAAACAATCTGCAATCGTTTAAGAACGTATTGCATGCAGAAAGCAATAATGAAAGGACAAATCAGTATGTTCAATTACAATGCTTAAGTATACTGACTGTAAGGTAAAGAATGGAATAGAAAAACACAATTAGCGGGTAATTTTGCAAACGTGACGATTTGCCTTTTATTAGTACGATGCACAAAGCTTAATCTGTCCGAGTATACTCTATTAGCGAAAACTTTTCTGAACAAAATAGTCTATTCAATTTACAATGTTCGAAGCATAATTCGACCACTTTCAACTTCAATTCTTCAATTTCAATTCACTTGTTCAAACACGTTCTGTAAGGGTATTTCAGAACTGGCGCAATGCTAGTGTCGACTATACGATCCAATGCATTCAGCACGTGTTGATTCCCAAAAACCTTAGCATCTCGGAGGAGGGTCCCTCACGCGAGCCGGTATACCCGCCTCGGTACTACCAAGAATTAAAGTGCATTTAGCCTTTGCGGCTTTACCGAAGCTATAAATTCACCGGTAATCCAAATGAGCCTAATTGATCGTAATATCGCGGATGGCCCCTAATTATATCCGCGCGGGGCTATGGATTTGATGTTGGGCAACGGTAAGTTCGCTCCAAAAAACGCATCATAAAGAACAGTAAATCTGGGCTGATTCCACGAGGTCAGAATTGTTCTCAGCAGCACCGAAAAGCGCCTTTACCCCCGGGGGATAAGCCATTATTTCGATATATGGGTGAGCATGGGCGAGCATTAAGCCCGGGCTGCGCATAATTGTCGAGGAGTTATGGCAGAAACCTACTGCACGTAGGCTGGGATGTGGGCCAGCGTGACCCCCGTGGCTGCATTCGACTTTTGACCCACCCCACCCCCTGCGCCCACATGCTTGCACGTGCATCGGAAATTTATTGGCGCTATTAAATGGCGCGCGAGCGCGCCCTGGCGCCGACTCCTCGCGCTCGTGGCCCCCACGCGCCATCAGCCTCTGCATAATTTAAAACGCCTGCCTAAAAAAAATTCAAAAACGCTTCCATAATATATCTAACCCTTATGCTTTCAACGTGGGCTCCCTTCTCTATTCATCAAGCACCGATGCTCGCTTTCAACCGGTATTCAACTTGGTTTTTACGCAGCCCGCCAGCATGACCTGCGCAAGAGCAAACGGAAATTATGCAAATTAAAAAAAAAACGTATATACATATACGCGACAATTGCACGCGTTCTGACGAGGAAAAAACGAGACCATCTTAATTCGGAGACTACCTCGGAGGACTTGAAACAACACGCTCTCGATCATGGTGTGTTCGAAACACGCTTTGCAATCGATCATGAACTGACTTTAATTATAAAAGCCTTAAGAAAATCTTATAGGAATGATGGCAGAAACGACGAGTTTAATCATTTTTTCTACGATGATTATATAGGTGACAACTTAAAAGTAACGAGCATTTGACAACGATCACACAAAAAGATTCCCTTCAGTTGATACCGAATGGTTTTCATATATACTTTTTGTAGTGGAGAATAAATATTTGGTAACTTCGCGGTATACTGCAGAACGCTTGCATGAAGATGCACTGAATACAACAAATTCGCACGAAAAAAAGCGTGCTGCAACTGCATGTCGTTTCTGTGAAATTGCGTACATGAGCATGGCAAAAACTTTTAATACCACACTTCAAACTTAATTCGTTGCACGCGTGCAATATATATAGTAAACAAACAATGCAGTTGAATCATGAACAGTTGTTTGCTCATCATCAAAACGTCGATCATCTCTAGCTGGTCATCGTTTTAACGTCTGCAATAATATGGGTATAATGCATCAGAACATAAACGTGTAATAGCATAATGTATACTGCATGAACGTTGAGTCCTCCAAAGTCCAAAAGCAATCTTTTATTTCGTGGTGAGTGGCAGCTGATACATTTTCAAAAGGCGTCAAGTAGAGCTGCACGAGCATGATGAAACAGCACAAAATGTTTTCGTAATTTTCATTTATCGCTCTTATGCAATTCCAAAAATTCCAGCTGCATGCATGCTATGGGAATTTTGAAAATCACCCTGTACAATTGCACCATATATGCGTTCGTGCACGGTTCTTTCAAATCCGTAGAAGTCCAGTAAAGTAGCCAGTTCGGTGATGCCACGCACTGATAAACTTTCGTTATCCATTTCGGTGAAAAACTAGGAAAAAGCCACATCAAAATATTCATTGTTTCCTTTGAAATGCGAGGCATTGAACATGTCCCTGTATTTTGTCAGCCTGGGCACCGACTCCAGAACAATGCGACTCCTGGAGATAATGCGCCGTACCGTCCGACAGACTCTTATTGCTGAAAGTTTCGCACAATGCGCTGTCCGCCTAGTTTTTCCAAAATAAAATTACCAGTATCTCACTGTCATTATGAGAAAAATGAAATGTGTGTCGTGAAAATAATTGTTTTGGTCTCGTGTTACGGCACGCATGCGCCCTCCGTGGCCCGTGGAGTGTCGGTCCAATTCAGAAACGCTGTCTGCTCCTGTTTGACCTACATGAGGGCATCTTCAATTTGATTATCCCCCATTCTGTGAAGATACGCTTATCGGAGCCATCAAACGCACGCAAAAGGAAAACTGGCTCAAATCTCTCATCGAGTTTTTCGTAAAATCGTCTCAAGTTATGCGAATATTCTACACAATGTATTGCCAATATTGCCCCTATAACATCGTGCGCTTCTCAGACGATATGCTCGACCGCATGAATGAGTATTGGGTGAACGTGTAATTCCAAGGGGCTCAGTATATACATGTATATTAGGGGTACTCAGACAGAAGATATACGAATGGTGCTTTTTAAGTATAGTCGTGAAATTACGTGTAATTAATTGGTTTATAATTTACAATATTGTCAATTATTAAATAAGCATTAAAGTGTATATTCTTACCGTCTATCTTACGACAATGGTATATGTAACACCAAGAAGTAGCAGCCCAACGTCAACTCAAGCAAGCAGACAGACCATGGGAACCCCGTACATGTATATGTCAGAAACCCAAATTTCATGAATAGTCATCGCGAAAAGACGCGATGTAGAGACGCAAGCATGCCACTTCGTTTTTAACTGGAATACAGAAACTAGTTTGTCGGCCATTTTATCAGTGAAGTCCACATTATTCGTTGGCTGGAAGTGCACTTCGAAATATATTGACTCCAGAAATAAGACAAAGGACATTTTATCGGAAATAACGCTTTCCCTGCATGCACCATTAGTTTGCCATTTCACCAATTAATGTTTAATTTTTGTGTCAATACACCATTTACTGTATGTAACAATTTTTTTTTTTTTTTGAAATACACTAATTAGCTGGCGTTATGAAATTGCGATGCAAACTTCTCCTTGTAGGAGAAGCATTAACTCGCATGCGGGCTTGACCATGAGATCTAGTTCAAGTTCACCGTTCAACTTTAAACATGTATACACACGGCAAACCCCCGAAATAACTTTAGAGCTGCGCATGCCTCAACGATTTTGAAATAAATAGTACATGTATATAAAAACTTACTGGAAGTACAGGGGAAAATCCAATTTTTTCTATCTAGAAGTCTGATAAGATTTAGCATAATCGGAGCTAGGTTAAATTTGCTCAGATATAGAGCGAATGACCTTTCGCCCTCATTATGATATAATAAACCATCGTCACCGTCACGAGGATTCTCCGTGCTAATTCCACTATACAATTCCACTTTAAAATGCAGGTGATATAGCGGGGTTTGAATCCCCTAGCTCCCCAAATGTTCTATGAATGTTTATTTTGTAATAATCAGCTGCTGCTCCATGACGGCCGCATCTTTCATATAGTCCAAAACCAAATGGACGATGGCAATGCGCGCATGAGCTAGTCATTTATTTCAAAGGCTTAATTAACGCGGGGAACCGGTTTTCTATTAGTTTTAATGCGTTAAGAACAAGATTTTCACTCAAGGTGCAGCTGAAACTGAAAAACTTTGCAGCTGCGCCACAAATTTCCCTCCCCGCACCACATATTTCGACAATCTTCGCCGCGTATAAAAAATACACTTTCTGACTTTACCATCATCTAAATGTAAATTGGGATTATCTCTCGCTGAGATGACCAGATAGTGGGTCCTAAGTGAGGGATATTAAAAGTCGAAAAATGCCCTTCATTGAAAGCAAACACGGATTCATTTAACTCAGTTGTGGGGGAGGGTAAGAACACGACAGGTAAAAATAGAACGTTCAAGTTCTGCTTCTACATAGAACAAAATGTGCATGTTTCCCGAATTACGAGTCAATTTCAAAATTAATTGGCCGACTTATTCACCTACGTACATGTATTCTGAACATTTTGAATCCTTTTCATGTATCTTACAAAGTTGCGATTTCCCTAAATTACCATCCTTTTGAACAAAATGCGGATAATGCTCCGAAGGTGAAGACCATCATCCCCGATATGACTTAAATAACAAACAGATGATGAAAAATGAATTTGTTATTTACGTTTCAAACATAATACTGTAAATATACTAGATGGCAGAGTAAATATAACTGTGCTGGGTAATGGCATTGGGTGATTCAACACATTCAATTTTTTATAAGAAGTTCTCATTGCACCTACTGTATGACGTGATTTCGGGGAAAATCAGTAAAACCACCAACATTTTAATTGATCAGTAGAAGTAGAATTATTTCGCAGATGCAACTATAGAGTGTATTTCGTTTCAAGGACAAACATTAATTGAGAGTCAGATTTACATGTACGTGTAGGACTTGTTGCTTGCATATTTACCATGCAATATGATACCATTTTCGAATTAGTTTCACATTCTCCTATTTAGTTTTTTAAATCAATCATAGAACTTTGATAATATTTCCAAACTACTAAAGCCATTCCTCCACACAAAGATGTTTTGCTCGAACCATTTTCGAAGAGTGTCATCCTTTGAATAATAACTTTATAAGATTTGCATCTCATACGGAAAACCGCGCTTTTTGCTATACAAGAGCATAACATAACACCTGCCCAGAATTATCATTCTCGATGGAAATCAGCTCGTTATGCCTACGAGTAATGGAAACTAACGTATGTCCTGTTCCAAAACATGGGCACCTCGAGCACCTTTCGGTGCATTCGTAAGACCCAACATTGAGAGGTTAGGAGTTTCAGTCGTGAAATAAGAGATAATTGCGATTGACGAATAAATCAGAAAGGCCCCGCACGCGAGCGTTTAGAATGCAAAAATAATTTGCGGGATAATCTTATTAATCCCAAATCCGATCAACGTATTATTCCCAACATTCAACAAGTTGTCGAAAAATCTCCACAAAGGAGCCGAATCTCTCCCGACTCGGGGCCATACTTGGAAGTGATTTGAGCTTTAATGTCTAGGTGGTAGATGGTCGTGTTCACGCGCTGGGCAGTTTTTTTTGTAAAGTATGGTAGTACGCCTATTAATCAGGTTGTCTCAGACCTTTTCTTTATCTCGTCAACAAAACCGCGAAAAGATTGGGTGGTCTACAGGATTCCTCGGCATGACGAGAGCCGTGGGTAACCTACTTGAAGATGTTGGACAGACCTGTTTATTCCTCACGGACCCACATTAGCACTTGAGGGGGTGGAGTGGACCGAGCCAAGGTGAAGGTCGTCAGAAGCGTGCTTTATCGACTCCTGAAGAAGAATCATTCACACGAGATACTTAAAAACTTCGTAAATACCCGAGATTAGCATCGTGCTAGATCTGGGCCTTGTTGGCGTGACACGCTTCAAATCGAGTTCATCGAAATACACGAAAATGGGTCTTATAAACTTAAGTCGTATTAGTCAACTGCATAAATTTACATTAAAGTTAAGGGCTATCTATTTACACGTGCACGTTGCAATTGGAGAATCTTGAAAATAATGACTTTAAAGTGTTGAAGACATTCTATGGAAATCATGACAACAAAATAAATCACAGCATCCTCGGGTGATCAATACTGTTGCCGAGTAATAACGAGGATAGTTTGAGGCACCTTTTCTCCAGTGACAGCTTTGTGCCATCCGTAAGGCTTCTATCTGAGCACCCCTAGTATGCTAACTGTTTTACAGGTCTGCTTTTTTGAGGTCGTCTATTTGTTTCGGAATATACAGTACATGCCTGAATAGGCCAAAGGGTAGGAAATAATGGTTTGTTGTTTAATACATCTACGTTGATTTATTGTAAATTATTGGTTAAACAGCCTTAACGGTTTCAGTGGTTGTGCAAAAGTTGATTCTAAGTTGTGAGCGTTCGCCGTCATTTTAAACATGAGCAAACTTAAGTTTTATTTTGTGTAATAAATCTGTTCGCCTATCGTTAGCGATTAACAGAAAACATTCCGCATATTAATCGCACACCACTTGACACCTGTATGTAAATGTTGTCCGAGATAATGTGATCAGCACTCAGTGCACTATAATTGTTGTTTAGAATGCAGTATAACTTTGCTTAAGCTTAATCCTTAAATTTATAACGCGTATCCAACAATGCAATGCTTTTACCTCTTTCAATTATTCTATGAGGTTGCTATATTTATGCTCAAATTCCAACAAACTAGATTTTTTATTGCATAGCACGCTCTGCAGAGTTTGCGCAGAATGTGCCACAGACTGCCCCATGCCCTGCAGACAAAGCTACATAATTTGCAAATTTCGATAAACCATATGCCGAAAAAGGTTGTAAATGATAGTCGTTTATAATCCTGGTATACATTGTATTCGTTAAAAAGAGTAAAAAAATAGTTGACATAGTTGAACAAGGTGCGGTTTTTATCTCATCAAATTTCCTTCTTTCGGCACTAAAATGTTTATGTCCACATAAAATCGTCACGCAAAATACCTCGAAGAATGGCAGGCACTCATTCTACACATGTACGATAACTGTGACCTTTTAACATGACGATTCCATACATTTAATTTTTGATTTGTGTATTTTTGTTGTTTCTTTGTTCTAAATTAATACTGTATATACATGTACATTTTCTGAATTTTGTATAACCAAGCAGGTATGTGACGTACAGTACTTGAACTAATAAATAGACCGGGTTACTATACCGTATACAGTGTATACATGTATATACAATGTACAGAACGTCTACAATTGTAGATGTGTATGGAAAACAACCTTAGTATCAATATGGTAGATCTACAGCAAAATAAAATTGGACAGTTGTGCACAATGATATGCTATATATTTAACCTTATTTTTAAATAACAGCATTATTATAATAATCGGTTTTGTTCCGATGACATGGTCAAGAAAAAAATATTTTAACAATATACATGTAGAATCATTGTTCACATTTTTATATATAAATATGCATTTTGTAGATGCGCAATTAGCACTAAAGCGCTTTATGAGCACACCGACTACTAATGCGAAAACATATTCAGTATATTTGCCATGCACTATAGCCAAGAAGAGCAACCTTCCATCATCCAAGATTATCATCATTACATCGATGCATTTAGCAGTAGTGATCATGCCCGCTTAATGTGTGTATACCTGGTGACATTGGCCTAAATGTTCCTCTCCTCGAATGGGGGGGCCTGACAGAAAAGAAAACAAGCTCATCTTAATAAGTGGTGTGTTTGGTGGGCGTGGGTGTATTAGATGTTGGTGGCCGTTATCTTGTCAGAGAGTCCATTACGGTGAGGTTGTTCACGCCAAAATAATGGCTGTCCCACTGAATGACCGTGTGCGTGTGGCACTTTTATGAACCTGAAACACAGGTTACCACACACACTAGGGTGTGAAGCAGATCGAGGTGCAATACCGAGCTGCGACAATGCAACCAGTCTACAGGATGCCTGGACGGAGTTCATAAAGAATCCGTTATTATAGGCGTTTCGACTTGTTTGAGTGAAGAAAAAAAAAAGCATCTCTTGACGCTGGGCCCAGAACCGCACATAAAAGCGACACTTTTATTACGTCGGGTCCTGGGCCGGGCACGTGGCGTAACCAAACAAGCGGACAATCGAAACTCTTTTCTCGGCAAATACCGAGAATGGGACAACATCGATCAATGCGATGCTACAAAGACAATAATGCAACGTCCGAAAGCATTCGAGTGAGTTTGTACATGGGTTTCGATAAACAAACTTTTCAACACTGAAGGGCTGTCAGGATTATACACTTTGATGTTTTCGTTGAGGCGAGCAAATATCCCCCCAAAGTCATTGATCTGAAATCTGTCCACCAGATTGACGATAAGTTGCACTGCCCTTTGAAAAATGCGTTGTTTTTTTAGCACTTCTTCTTCTGCGAAGTCCCCTCGCCGTTGTTTTATTGTGGTTTTTCATTCGCTTTGCCGAAATGTGAAAACAAAATGAAATAAATTACCATCGTTTATAACAAACAAAGGGAGGCAACTCGAAAACTGAAGCGCGTGCATGCTTAAGAGGACCGTGTTATATCAACACATCTAATGCGAAAAGTAAAGTTCATTACTTGCTGACTGCCAGGCGTCGTTGATACGGCTTATCATCAGTGAATCAAGGCCTCGTACCACCGCTATGAGCATATCGCAAACCCATACTTGAGTCTGAGATCGAACGCCATCGGCTCTGAAATCCATTTTCAAGACTAAAAACATGAATGCTATATATATAATATTGATGCCTTTCACAAGCATTCAAGCAGACGACGAGTACTGGCTCCGCCTATAGATCAGAAATGTTGGGGTACTTCATATTTTTACTGTTGCAAAAATATGATCGCCATATAGATACATTGTAACGTGCAGGCGTATACGTTCCATGTATCATTTTCCATTAACATATTTAATTATTTGTCTTGAAATAAACGAGGAAATTCACACAATTTGTGATTTGTAGCGGCAAAACAGCATCAAAATATCTACTTTCGGATGACAAATCTTTTCATGGGTATAATCAGGGTTGCCAGTTTTTTTATAGATTGGTCTTGCCTGACTTTGACTGACCATTATGGCAATTTTTCCTGACTTTTCCTGACTTCTAAAAATATTTTTCCTGACCATATTTCAATAAATTGACAAAATTTTAATTATTTTTAAAAGATGTACAAAGGCTAGCACAATTTCCGTTTCTTGTACAAATGTTGAATTTGTTCATCAATAGATGCTTCTTCCAACTGAGACCTCTTTTTTCAGTTTCAAGACTTTATATTGTCAATTTTTTTTTCCTGACCAAATTGCTAATTTTCCTGACTTTTCTAGCAAAAAAGGCTATTTTTCCTTACTTTTCCTGACATTTTTCTTGCCTGACTTTTCCTGACTTTGCAGAAACTGGCAGCCATGCATATTACTTCTGGGCTTCTTGTATGTTTGCACCCATGCATAACAACATCGCGACAACACGACCTTACGGTAAATTTCCCGACTTTCCCAGGTGTTCGTTAATACGAACTGCTTTCGGGGGGTCCCTTTAAGGTTCGTGAAATCGCGAGTATAGCCTTTATCGATTTCGGGCCTAATTGCATCGCCTCGTAGGCCTAAACGCGAAATCGATGATGGCCCCCTTTTTTATTTCTCTTAAACTTATGCAGTATACATGTTCATGTATATTTTTTTTCTGTATATTTTATTCTTGGTAATCCATCCCGCTTCCAACCTTCGGCATTTCCCAACAGCTAGTTTTATCGAAATGGCCGAATTCGAGCGAATCAGATTTCGCTTGATTTCCCAATCGTGTTTTATACGCACGATAATTCACCTATACGTATTAATGTATTATAAATGGCCATTTTATGCAGCTTTTTTTTTGCCCTTCTCGTTTGATAACGTTGCACTTTTCGGTATTGCCCCCAGCAAGCCCCCGTTAACTGCTTGGTTAGGATTTTTTTATACTTAATTCACACGCGTCGATGCCACGATTAATTTAATTGGACGGCGACGATTCGTACGATAGCCTCGCTGACGCCTCTCTTTTTATAGACCGGAAATGAAGCGAGCACGCACCGGAAGTGCGAAGGTGAGAGACGTACCTCCGCCAGGGGGGCGCCGGTGTTGCTCATGACCGGTATAGAATAATTGGGTAGGAGCACGAAGAAAGCTTACAGTCGGGCCGGGCTTACAACAAGCGCTGATAAGTATTTAAATCTAGAATTTTCAAAAAGTCAGGGAAGAATGACTTATTTTCAAAGAAAGTCAGGGAAGAGTGACTTATTTTCAAAAAAGTCTGTAAAGAATGACTTATTTTCAAAAGTCTGTATAAAGAATGATTTATTTTCAAAAACGTAAGGGAAGAATGACTTATTTTCAAAAAATGTCAGGGATTAAGAATGACTTATTTTCAAAAACGTCAAGGAAGAATGACGTATTTTCAGGAAAAGTCAGGGAAATTCATTGTATCACGGTCCAAAATTAAATGCTTCTATACGTGATTATAGCTCGGAGCATATTTGCAAACATAAAAAAATTTCAAAGTGCAGCTTGGAAAAAATTGCCCACAGTTTCAAAGGGCAAATTTACAAAATGTTAAACAATTTTCGAGGACATATTTGCAACATTTCCAACAGATTCTGAGGACAAACTGTCAAACTTGTAAAATTTTTCAAGAAAATTGTCACGCTAATTTTGAAAAAATTGACTTAAGAAAATAGGCTATACGTGTCTCGGAAAAAAACATGGAAACCTGGAAAAGTCAGGGAAGTTTGAAATTTCTGGGGGAGCATTCAACATTCCCGCCGGAGTGCGATATGTTTTTTGACTTATCGTACATGTACTGTACAAATGTATTAAAATTTTCATGAAACGCTTTCGCTCAGTCCTCAGTTGTAAATCTTTTTTAAGTGGGTAATTTGCATATAAAATAGCATTTGCATGTAAAACTAAATATGAATAATCGTATAATCAAAATATGAAAAATTAATGCAACTGCATGCGCGTTGAATCGAGCTTGTAAATAACGTGGTTTTCTTGAGTCAACATCAAGAACGGAAAGAAAAATAAAATTAAAAGTTGAAAAACACGAACATTGACCTTGTTTTTGAGCAATTTGTGTTTAATTTCATCATCTAACCCCCGCAATCTAATTAAGTTTTACACTTTGCGACTCGTTTATTTGGTGACATTTTAATCCTTAGACCTGGAAAAGACACGGACCGTGAAAATGTTTGGAAAAGTCAGAGAAGAATGGTTTATTTTGATAAAGTCAGGGAAATGGTTTTGCTTTTTAAATGGTTAGCTCATAGGGTTCATTTTTCGAGTAAAAAGTTGCAATAAAATTACGTTTTCAAGTAAAATTTTTCAAAGTTTTCCGAGGACAAAGTCGGAAAATTTTCCACGTTTTACAAGTACAAATTTTGCAACATTTTATGCATTTTCATAATAGAAATTTGCAAAAAAAAACGTTCTATATTTTCCGAATACAAAATTGTCAACTTTTTAACACAATTTTCATTCAATCTTTTTCAATTTTTTTTTCATTTTTCCATGTTAATTTTCAAAATAGTCGTTAGTAAATTATGCAAAAACTCCTTTCACGCGTCTATTTTGCGAAATATGTTGTTCTGACATTGTTGCTGGTATGGGTAAATTATTTTTGAAAATTAACCTGGAAAAGTCAAGGAAGTCGAAAATTAAATTTCTTGGTGGACGTTTAACGAGCAGGGCTGCCAGTTTTTTATAGATTGGTCTTGCCTGACTTTTCCTGACTTTGCCTGACCATTATGGCGATTTTTCCTGACTTT